>PVIJ01006294.1:0-10755 GCA_004024925.1 Scalopus aquaticus | reverse complement strand
AGCCCAGTTTGACCTTTACCCTGATTGGAGCAGCCCAATAGCACAGTATGAGGATTGGTGGAAACATTGTATATAAGGAGAACAATAAAGAGGTTGAGAGACCATTTTGAAGATCACCTCGGAGTCGCGTCTCTTTCCTGCTGGACGGGGAACCGCGCGCGACATATATCCTTCCAATACTTTTTATATTTTTGTTTTTAAAAACAGAATCATAATGGAGCATACTGTTTTATTAACCTGCAGTTCTTCATTTTACTCTATATCTTGGAAATATTTCCCTACTAATCAATATTTTTATATCACCCTTTGATGGTTCTCACAATTGATCTTAAGTTTCTTACTATGTCTCAGACATCTTTAGCTCCTTGTTTTTCTGTTGGGGAAAGACAGGAAGAAGCTTGATTTCCTTTTAAAGATAAGGCAACTTTGCCAATGTCTCTGGCATACTTTCTTCTGCTTTGCTCCATGCTGCAAGACTTACTGCCTGCTCGCTTCTGCCTACCTCTGGAGTTCTTATCACACTCAGAGGACTGGTATATAGTAAATCCCACATGAACCCCAAAGACCTCTGAAGAGTAATCCTAGCCCATACATCTAACTTTTATTAGTTATGCATAAAAGTCATCTATGGGGACCTCAAAGCCCTCCTTTATTAAAACCAGAGTGTTAGATTATACACCCTAAAAGACTTGACAAAAGTGATGTGATGACCGCTCACACCCACTGCTTGTTGGAGCCAAATCTTAATGTAGAATGGCGGCATCATCTTAGCACTCTGACTGACTGAGAGAATTTCTAGTCTTTAATTGTTTCAAGTGGACAGGAGAGTTGAGAAAGGCAACTCATAATTAACTTACTAGAAAATCCTTGAATATCATAGCACCTACTCATCCACCCTTTTCCAGTCAAGCAAATTAAATTCTTTCCCCATGCATATCTCCAAATTGCAATCCTGTACAAGGAAATTATTGAATCTAACCCTAGGCCGTGACCATGTTTTAGAGCTTACATTTAAGCAACAGATCTCCAAGAATTAATTTTGAAACTGACTTCATTCCTTTTGAAGAATGGTTTGAAATGGGCCTCATGCTGGAATCAATTTTTCAAGTGTATTTGAAAATGAGTAAGGCTATCTTCTCATAGTAGATGAGTCCCCATTAGTAAAATATGCATTGTATGGTTTCCATAATTGGGGCATCACATTTTCTCCAGTAAAATTGCCAGTAGGAAGAAGAAAGTTCTTTGAGATGGTCTGTAGAGTCACTTCTTTTTTAGAAAACTGGAGACTACTAAAGCTATTTTAGAACTCAGATAACACTTGGAAAATGCTTATAAGTTATTAGAAGAATTTAGTTTAATTTTAGGGAAAAAATACATTTCTCTGATATTACTTAAACAATTTTGGACCAAATAATATAGGAAACAATGAAACCTTTTAAGGAAGAACATAACCCAGAAAAGAATGGTTGGAGATCATTTATTTTATACTTTTTTCTTCATGATTGCATCTCAAAAAAAACCACAAAAAACATTTAATTTTGTTTTCAGTAGCTAAGTCACTGGAGGCCATGACTATACTTCTAACAGAAGAAAGTTCAAACACCCATTTCAGATGACTTCTTGTCACGCTGGTCCAATATATAAATTGTTTTTACAAGATCAACACAGTATTCCACAGTATCACAAATGTACAAAAATTATTTGTTCTGTTCCTACCCCAAATTATAAGTTGGTAACCAAATGTTACAATTGGTGAACATCTTAGAACTTTTTAACTCTTTCTTGTAGTACTTTTCCCCTCACATTTAAAAAATAGACAATCATTTAAAAATCTGACTGCAGTCCTTAAAATTATTAAGTACATAATTACATATATTCTACAAGGACCATTTTATTTGGCAATAACCAAATTTGTTTTCTGACAATAATAATTACTTTGTCTTTTGCAGTTCTCAGCTGACAAATATGAGGACTGAACTCTCATTCAACATTCAAGCCCTTGCAGTTTGGGCAAATATATGTTTAACAAGAAAGTGAGTAACATAAACCCTTTCCTTTTATTTTTTCCATGTTCATTGAGTTAATATTTTCATTATGTCATTGTAGAACCTTGCCAGTATTACTTTATATTCTAAATAAATGACTCCCCTAACCAGTTTTATCAGAGCTAGTATGTACTACTTTCTTGCTTTTTAAAAAATTATGAATGAATGATTTGAAATATTGAGCAGTATGTTACTGTCTAACATTTGATGTCTTAAACTTCTGATTTGACTCCTTACTCTGCTCACAGCCAATTAATATTGTTGCTTTGCAAAAGAAGCAAACTATTTTAATTCTTCTCAAGAAGAATTTATCTTCATTGGAGATATCCAGTGATAAATATAAACCTAAAAAAAGTCATACTATTAACCTTCATTTATTTTTTTTTCACTTACTCTCTAGTCTGTTGAGTATATTTTATGTAAATGTATCAATATACATACATTTATAGTTTTGTTTCCTTAACAGTTTACATTGTATTGTGAACATTTTTTCCATACCATGAAAGTACTTAAAATCATCTAAATATTTATATAACACTCCATCCTATGTCCTAGGAGAATTAATTTAAATGTTCTCCTATTTGAGGAATCTTTAGATTGATACCACTTTTTTCACTTTTATAAGTAATACCATAGCATTTCTATGAATTAATCTTGATCTACATTTCTGGTTAGTGCTTAAAGATTTAGGTGTCCTTTTCAAATCACTGGATTGATGAATGTGAATATTTTTAACATTCTTGATCTTTATTATTAAACTAACTTTCCTTGAAGTTTGTACTAACATGCTACTGCAGTCTCATCAACATTGAGATTTGTTATTTTTAAATATTATTTTGATGCTCAAAATTAGTCTTTGGTTTTGCATGTTCAGTTACATCTTAAATTTAACAGGATTAATATTTCATACTTCAACTTTTGCTGTATAGCCCCAAATTAAGTTGTCATAATATCTAGTATGCATAGTTTACTATGTTTCATTTACCTCTCTCTACTCAGGTGTTAAAAACCTGATCTTTGTTTCTACATAAAACATGGAAAGTTTATAAATCTAAATATTTTTTCTATAATTTAAAAGCTGTAATATTTTATTGATATTCATGCATATAAGTAATTTTTGACCTATTTTAATTTTTTTATAGGAGCAAACAGAATCTATCATTAGTATGGCTTTTTACTGGAATGCTTTGTGTTTATTCATTGTTCTTTGCTTGGAGGGCAAATTTAGACATTTCAAAACCTCTTTTCATGGGTGTGGTAAGTTTTCCTTAGATGTCCTTTGAGGAGAAAGTTTGTAAAGAATTAATAAATATGCCTTTCATGAATCTTGTAAAAAGAGCAAATTATCTCATAAATAGTATATACACTACTATAAACTGAGAGTTAAACTATTGAACTATTAAAGTGAAGGCCTCTTTTTAGGAAAAAAAATGCAACGTTTAGTTAGTACATTAGTTAAATAGAAAAATGAATGTAAGGTAGATTACATTAGTCACTTTATATACGTGCTTGCTGATATAGGAAGTACCTCATTTCTCCTAGAAAGTTTCAAAAATATTAAAAGTTTAGAGTTGTGATTAGGGGTTTTTACCAACACATTACCTTATTCCTAGGCTTGCCAGTCCCAGGCCTGTATAAAAGAGCAACCACATTTCTGTTTGACCCCAGCTGCTGCCTCTTAAGATCAGGGTATTTCTTCTCCTGTGTCAGAAACTCTGTAAATGTAGGTAGCTCTTTTTAACAATGGGAACCAGCTGTTTTGTGTGTGTTCAAAAGACCTAACCAATAATGTCCTACTAGATCTCCTAAGTTCTGAACCAATTGAGAAACAAGATAAACCAGAAAATGGGTGGGAGGATCACCTTTATTACCCATAGAGCTGAGATTGAAGAATGTGGTTTGTATCTGTGGGCAAGGGGTCTTCTACCTCCTGTATCCCCAAATGGCCAGACTTAACCCACTGTACAGAGTGGGCGTCTCTCACCCCAGCCTCACCCCACTGGGACCACAGAGACAGCCTATCCCTGGACAAGTGCTTCCTGTTGGAAGTTCATTTCCAAGAGAAAAAGAGTGGCAAAGAGGACTACACAGACCCAGTCCTAGCTCGCTAACTGACCACATGACACAGAAGAAATAAGTGAAGGGTTGGAGAGGGCCAGGAGTTTTATCCTAGTGGAGCTTCTCCACAAGCAAGGAAACATCAGGAGCAAAGCCAAAGCATTTCTCTTCCAACACACACATTGCAGGAGTTCTAGATGAGGGTTGCAGAATGGTGGGTCCAAAAGGAGAGAGTGACATGTCAAACTGGGAAGTGCTTGAAAATTGGAAAATAAAGTGGCATAGAGTTGGGCTGGGAAAAGTCTGCTAATAAGACCAGAATGACAGCAGTCGAGCAACTAGGTGTTTGTGATGTATATTTACAACATATGCAAGTATCCAATTGACTGCGTAAACCAGTCCACTGGGCACAGTGTTTGCTTCTCTCACAGGTAGAACGATTCTGGATGCAGAGCAATGCAGTGGTGGCCGTCCTCGCTGGCATAGGGTTGGCTGCACTTGTGTCTGAGTGTAACCGACTGCTGAACACCAGTGGGCTTCAGTGTCTGGAATGGCTTTCGGCAACTCTTTTTGTAACTTACCAGATATATTCCAATTACAGGTAACACAAGTGCTATGAAAAGTTTGCATTCAAGTCAGAGACATTTGAATATTTAGATTCAAGGACTTTATTTCATCTTTAACTTCAAAGTGACATAGCTTGGCCTGATGCAGTGCTTCTTAAAACTTTTGAGCCAAAATCCCAGCATGAGTGAGATGTATTTTCAGGGCATGGCAAACAAGGGCTAGGGCAGTGCATGCAAACTACGTGTATATTTTCCTCTAAGGAACCCTGGAGGTACTTTGTAGAATCTGGAGTAGATGTAAAACTTTATCATCTAACATGCCATGTAAGTCATTTGGGCTTTTTTGTGTCTTCATCTTTTGGAATAATATCTGGCCCTTATCTCGTTGATTCTGTAGTTACGAATATTAATTATTCTTAAATAATCAAAGTCATAAAAGTTTCTCAGTCCTTATGCTTTATTATTATTAATGTACTTTTCAAAACTGACTAATACCCATTAAATTAAAAGTTTCAGCTTAACACAAAAGATGGCCAAGTTTTAGATGATAGTGCATTTATTTCCAGCTGTACTGAGTCAGTATTGCAGCAGTAAAGAACACCAGAGTTTTCTTGTACTGAAATTTGATTGATTGATTTCATGAGTTGATTGGTTTCAAAAGGTAAAATTTATTTCAACTTAACTTTAAAAACCAACATTGTTTATAATAGCAGGGTAGAGGCAACATTAAAAGCCTCTGTCACCAGGAGGCCTGGTGGGAGGAGGCTGTACATCCCAGACACAACTCCATAGCTACCTCAAGAGGGATCTGCAAAGTCCGCAGTGTGTTTCCCAACCTTTTTTTAATCGCACTTTTCTCTTGATTAATCTTTTTTTTAAAGGATTTATTTCTTTATGCATATATGAGCTGGGGTGTAGCCAGAGGTGTGGGGGATGAAAGGCTTCACCAGAGACAGAGTGAGGAACAGAACAGGTGGATCTACTGGAGTACACTGCTGAGGGGAACAGCAGACAAGACAGGAGAGGTCTGCTGCACCATGTGGGTTAGCTCCCTGGCCAGGGATCGAACTCAGGTCATACCAGTGATAATATGATAGTGCTGAGACTTAATCTACACCACCAAAGTGGTCCCTTGATTATTCTTTGGGATAATCCAGGTTCAACATCAGAGATGCCTCTACCAGCTGGATAGGGTTTTTTTCTTTTGATTCTTTTTATTGCCCCAGGTGAATGAATTAGATAACAATTTTGCTGGGTGGCCAAATGTGATTCCTCTCCCTGCAAAGTAGGGAATTATTGTAGGAAGCGATTGGATCAATAGTAAAGGCAAGAATAATGTTTTGTTCCTAGAAGTGTTTATTTTGTGATACTACCCACGGGTTCATCCTTACCTGTGTTTCTCACCTCCGTTACATGCGGTGGACCTTATAATAACAGGAAAGACTTTGCTCCATGTTCTGATACTTTTATCCTGTAGTCTTTTCCTCTTTTCGTGGGAAGTGCTCAGAATTCTTGCCAGTTATTTATTGAAGTTAGAAAGTCCACTTCATCATTGAAAAACCTTTTACTACTCTTGTCATTGGTAAATAGTATCTGGAGAGGGGAAAAAACAGAATGTTCCTTCCCTACTTTCTTATTTGTCTCATTCCTCGGTGATTCTCTGTCTAGAAAAGAACCTGTAGTACATGGATGTGGTAGAAAGGATCAACCTCTGCATGCAAGAGAGTCATGCAAATGTCATGTAAATTTATGCCAGTTATTGGCAGATTTCCTTTTGTGTTTTTGAAAATTTCTTTGGACTAAAGGGTATTAACATGAAATTACCTTAGGGCCTCCCTGATAGCACAATAGGTTAAGTCACAGCACTATGATGCTATCCAGAGCCGCCGCAGCATGAGTTCCATACCCAGCTAGGGAGATTCCCACATGGCGCAGCAGACCTCTGCTGCCTTGCCTGCTGCGCCCCTCAGCAGTGTATTTCGGTTGATCTGCCTGTTCTGCTCCCCACTCTGTCTATGGTGAATCTTCTCACCACCCCCACACCTCTGTCCTACACCCCAGTTCTTGTACGCATAAATAAATGAATCTTTAAAAAAAAAACCAACATGAAATTACCTTAAATTCCTAACGGAATCAGAAAATTTAATCCTATTTAGTTGAATAAGGTTTTAGGAAAAAGAGGACTTATTCATGAGCACAATTCTGAAAGTAAAGCAATATACAAATAGCTTTGAACTGTAGAATTAGTTCCTTTTGTTTTAGGTGATAGTGGTTTTTTTTAAAAAAAGTTATAAATTAGAATAATTTGAAACACTAGATGTAGATTGTATGATAGGAAAGGAATACTTTGGACAATAAGCCCAGTCTTATTAAAACTGTAACAGTCTGTTGCTATTTTAATGTTTTGATTGTTTAATTTAGCACTTGTGACCAAAGGACCAACTACGTGATCAATAAATTTGCAAAGAACCTCCTAGCTTCTATGCCTCATGATGCAATTATATTACTCAGAGGAGACTTGCCAGGAAATTCTATCCGTTACATGCATTATTGCGAGGGACTGAGGCCAGATATTTCATTAGTGGATCAGGAAGTAAGTATTTAAAAAATATACTTAAAATTTAGTAATAGTTATCATTTTATAACATTTTTAAGCTATTTTTTACTGGGGTAGGTACAGTTTTTATGATAGGTTGTTTTTTTTTTTTATTATAACTACTAGTATAAGACATGAGTGTTGCTTCTTTCTCATTTATTCTGAACGTTTTAAGTATTAATGAGTTTCATGTTAAATTCAAATAGTATCCCAAGTTTCTAGTTCACGAGACAAATCATGACAAAATTGGATTGTAAATTTATTTTTAAATTGTTCTTTTACATTTGACCCACTCAACCATTCAAATTAACACTGCCTGCTGGTCCAGGGATAATAATAAAAAATTAGGTTGACTATAAAATAAGTCATACTGCAAGTAAGTAAACACTTCTCTCAAGATAGAAGTTATTAATCATGAATCTGCTACAGAATTTTTGTGTAACCTTTGTTAATCTTAGGACAAAAATGTATCTGTAGAGGACTTGCAGAAATTTCTAGGTCTATTAAAATAATCTTCTGGAACTGAAGAATATATTGAATTTATAAGACTTACTATGTAAACCATAAATACTTAAATTAAAGGAAACAAATCTATCTAGTGTCATCAAGAAAAGAGAAATTCCTTTTTTTCTCATAAAAAATTATGGCTAGTTTGAGCAAATTATTAATCATAGTATTTATTTAATAAATTTTGTTGAATTAACGAATAATTAGAATTTTTCAGAGAAAACTGTATACAGACTGAGAAATAAAATGTGCAAGTGACGTCTATTTTCATAAGCAGTTTGCTTTTACATCATTTACAGATTGATTAATTTGATCATCGGTCCAGCTTCTAACCAGTGCTAGGTTATTCATTGATATTATAGTATCACACTGTGATTTTAAATACTATTTGGGGTGGCAGCTAGGATAGTTGAGAAGCATGGATTTCCAAGTCAGACCTCAGTTCAAGTCTATGTATGTGACATGGGGCTAGTGACTTTTCCTTTCAAATCTTCTGTTTTTATATTTATAAAATGGAAATGATTATCATACATATTAGGATGCTTTTGAATGCAAGAAACAAAATACCTGACTAAAGAGTGATTTAAGTAGTCTGGAACTAGGTTTTAGCTTTGATGATTCAAGCAGTTCAAGGAAGTCAGTGTTCTGGGGCAGCTCCTGTGGTCTCTTGAACTGATGGATACCTGGTTGCAAATATCACATCCTCAAGCAAAGCACAGTGCTGCTGCTGGGACTTTATCCCTCATATATTTATTGGGAGTATCACGTGCCTTAGAACATCTCCACTCTGGCCCGGCTAACCAGCACTAGGCCACATGCCCACTCCCAAACTACTCATAGATAAGGAGAATGAGCCTATCACTGCCCTGGGCTAGCTGACCAAAGTCAGGGTTATGTTAGTGAGAAACAGGAAGGCACTGACTACCAATAGGTTGTCAATAGTATCAGAATTCTTCTCACTCAGTGAGGTTATTATAAGAATTAAATGAGGAATATTATGTCATAGCTTATAGTGGATATCAAATTCATGTTAATATCTCCAAGAACTGAAACTATTAGGTAATAAAATCTAATTTTGTACTTTTTTGAGTCCTTACAATGTACACCTAGATTAAAATTAGTCATTTCTAGTTAAATGAGGAAATGATATTTAAGCTGGTTCTGAAAGTTGAATACACACGTTCCAGGTACTAGAAGGGTAGAAGGTCCTTCTGGATAGTCTGCCAAAGGCATGGAGTTAAAATGAGACTCAGTGCTGAAGTCACTGATGGTAGTCATAGCTTTAGCTTAAGACATGAAGTGCAAGATTTGAGTCATAGAGGAGTGGTTAGTGCCACACACCTCAGTTGTGCTTGTATGTGTTTTTCAGTTATGTTCCTATAACTATATGTATAGTATATCCACATTTTAGAGATTTTCGTTGATAAACTTGATTCTTTTTTAAGAAATATATTAAAAGGATGACATTTTATATATATATATTTTTTTTTTTTGACAGATGATGACTTATGAGTGGTATTTACCCAAGATGGCAAAGCATTTACCAGGTGTCAACTTTCCTGGCAACCAGTGGAATCCTGTGGAAGGAATATTACCTAGTGGAATGATCACATTTAATCTTTATCATTTTCTTGAAATAAATAAACAGTAAGCATTCTTTTCATATAATAGCTTTTCTAAAAATCTTAAGCTCTTCTAAAATTGTTTATGTACAGCTGTGCTTCATCCAAAAGACCAATTTTCTATACCTATTTCCCCGTCACCGGTGAGATTATCTTTGTAATTAAATTGAATATCTGTGCATAAATGAGGCCAGGCAGAAATAAATGTTATTGTTCTGGGTAAAGGAAAACTAAAGACAGATTAACAAGAATAGCAAATAAGATCTTAGTACAATTCAGAGAAATTGGAGATGTGCCTGCCTACTTGAAATCATTGCAGGTGGATCAGAAGCAATTATAGTTTCCCCCCAATCAACACCATGGCCTCCTTTTAAGTGTAAAAGCAAATGTTTTCCAGGAATAATCACTATATAAAAATAGCTTAAGGATTTTTTTTAATATGAAGGATAAAACATTTTTTATAAATAAGAAAAACGCCTACAGTTATGCTGGTTGAGATAACATAAGAATTCTGTACTTGAGAACATAAAATCATTCAAGAATGATCAAGGTCAAGAATAAATAACTGTTTCAATGATACAGTGTTGAACATTTCTCCTGTCCATGAGATGCTTAGAATTGTCCAGAGCATGAAGAAGAAAAACTTTTTTCATAATTTCTATTCTCCTAAAAAGGGAACTGCAGAAATTCCTTGTAAATCCCAGAGTAAAATTATCCTTTACTAAGAACAAAATAATATGACTCTTTTGGTGTTCAGAGCCTGAAGTTTACTATGATTCATGAAGTAATAATGAAAGTAATGGGTACATATGAGCTGTGAGAGTAATGTTTAAATGTTCTATTTTGGAACAAATATGAAGAACCATTAATGTTACTAAATAGGTACTTTTTACGAATTTCATTTAATTTAACCCCACAAATGTTTATTGACTGCTGCATTCCAGCTTATATTATTAGGTCCTGGCAGTAAATTGAAACTCAGTTCCAAATTCAAGTAGACCATAGTCTAGTTGTCTGTGTAAATAGATGTAAGTGTAACTAGCCACAATAGGATAGGATAGGCGTTAAGCTAGCACAGTTTTGGAAAGTGTGAGACATGGGTGATTTGACTGATCACATAAGGCAAGTGTTCTGGGAACATGGGTGAGGCAATTAATTCTGCCTGGGGGCGTTCATCCAACATTTATTTAGTAAATACTCAGTGTCTAATACGTCCCAACAATCCTCTGAGCTGCAGATGCGTGGGCATGATCCCTGCTGTTAGAGTCTTTCAGAGAGGGTTTCAGATAGTGCCTTAAACACAAAACAGATAGGGAGGCCGGGTGGGAGAGAGACACTCAGTGGTGGGGGGGGGGGGGGGG
>PVIJ01006293.1:0-93779 GCA_004024925.1 Scalopus aquaticus | reverse complement strand
ATCCCTCAAAGTGAAGGAAGTGAAAGACAAGATAAACAGATGGGATTACATCAAAATAAAAAGCTTCTGTACAGCAAAAGAGACATTAACCAAAACTAACAGACACCCTACCAACTGGGAAAAGATCTTTGCACACAATACATCTGATAAAGGACTGATAACAAAAATTTACAAGGAACTCACACAACTCAACAAAAACCAAGCCAATAACCCAATCAAAAAATGGGCAGAAGAGCTCAAAAGGCACTTCTCCAAAGTAGAAAAGCAAATGGCCAACAGATACATGAAAAAATGCTCAACGTCACTTATAATCAAGGAAATGCAAATCAAAACCACTATGAGATACCACCTCACACCTGTGAGGATGGCACACATTAAAAATACAGGCAACAACAAATGCTGGAAAGGATGTGGAGAAAAAGGACCTTTTCTATACTGCTGGTGGGAATGTGAACTGGTCCAACCACTATGGAAAGCTGTATGGCGATTCCTCAAACTGCTCAACATGGAGCTTCCATACCACCCAGCAATCCCACTTTTGGGAATTTACCCAAAGGACACAAAAACACTAATCCGAAAGGATACATGCACCCGTATGTTCATTTCGGCCCTGTTCACAATAGCAAAGGTATGGAAGCAACCCAGATGTCCAAAAACAGATGATTGGATCCAGAAGATGTGGTACATATACACAATGGAATACTATTCAGCATTCAAAGAAGATAAACACATGCAATTTGCAGCGACATGGATGGAATTAGAGGGGATCATACTCAGTGAAATAAGCCAGAAAGAAAGAGAAAAATATCAAATGGTTTCACGTGTAACAGGACTATAAGGAAACCAAATAGGAGAGAGACAATCGGGGCGGGGGGGAAGGCTGGGGGAGGGAAGGAAAAGGGCACAAAATGGAATAGAAAAGAACACAAGGGACCATGGAGATGGATCACGGTTGAATTGGTGGTGGGCTACCCAAGGGGAATACAAAATGTAAAAGACATAAATAACAATAAAAATATATGTTAAAAAAAAAGAGAGAAGTGAAAGGGTCCTCTTCCTGAAGGACTGGCACAGCTGGATTTCTTCCCTAACATAGAAAAACTTGAGGCTGGAACCAGGCTCAGAGGCCCTGCCTCTCCTGAGCTGCCCAAGAGTAAGGAAGAGTGGTTCCAGACACAGACACACTCAGCCCATTTATTTGACCCCCCAAAACGTAGCGTTGGTCAGAAGAGCTGAGAATCTAGGTTTCTGGGGTGCTGAGCGACAGTGTGTGGCAGGGGAGCCGCATGCCATGCGCTGGAGAGCCGCTTGGAGCTGGAGCCAGCACCCTGACTCTGCCCTCTGGAAGGGTGTGAACGTGGGGGCAGGTTTCTCAGCCCAGGCACTGGCACTATGGCTACTTGCTTCCTCAGGTCCTGAGTTGCTGGGAAACTCGAATGTATGGCGCAGAAATGAACGATGGATGATTGTGATGAGCCATTCACCCACGTCCCCTGGGAAACAGCTTCTGCTCATTAGCTCAGTGGCTAACAAGCTCTTATCATTCACGTCAGATGGCATGGTGTCAGTTCGCAGTAGACTGTAACAGTTAATGATGTCTGCTGCATTCCTTAGAGGGACATCTAAGAAGGCCATGGGAAGAGATATAGAAAAAGAGATAATCAAATTAACAGGCAACTATTAATCAGAGACACTCTGCAGGGGAGGGGGAAGAGTCAAAACAGGGGAGGGAAGAACACAAGGGACTATGGTGATAGTGTGCGGGTGAACTGGTGGTGGGAATTTTATGGGGACTACACCCGAGAGGAGAAAGCATGCATTGTACAAAAAGGAAGAATGATGTAAAATACATATAAAATGAAATTTTTTTAAATAAAAAGAGACAATAGATAAAAAAATTCAAAATCAATGTTATTAAACCAAAAGAAGGCTGGAAAATACAAAGAAATATAAATCAAAAACAAGCAAACAGATCAGAACAAATGGAACCCAAATAAAAGAATAGACACAAACCCAATTATAATGATTATACTATATGTAAATGAACTAGTGTCAATATCCCCAAGACTATCTCCATACTCAAAGATTCACTAGGACTCAGTAAAGAGTTGTGCTCACAGCCAAGATTTATTACATTGACATATTAAGAATGCACAGTTGGATCATTAGGGGGAAAGACTCAGGTGGAGTCTAGAGAAATCCATTTGCGGGTTTTCTTATGCTCTCTGCCTCGAGTAAAGAATCAAACAGAGCACACTCTTGCTCCAGCCATGGAAATGCAGCAACAGGTGACGTTCCTGCCCAGGGAAGCCCATTAAGACTCAGTGTCTGAGATTTTTATTGGGGCTGGACTAGGAAGACACTCTCTGCTTAACACAAAATTTCAGACTGCCAGAAGGAAAGCAGATGTTCAGCATAAACCTATTGTTTGTATAAATGTTCCAGGCGTATTGAACCATCCTTATCGGTTAGCCCTTGTCTGTGTTCCAAGAGTCAAGTTCCCAGATTCCGCATAACATCCAAATGTAAGCAGACCTTCTGGGTTTTTAGGTCTGCTATGTTATCTCTTTTCTCCACAAGACTAAACACTCCAATTAAAAGGCAGATCTTGTGAGTCTGGATAAGAAAGCAAGGTCCCATGACATGTTATCTTGCTTGATCTTTTATTTTTTTAAAAGATTTACTTATTTATGCATACAAGCTGGGGTGTAGGCTGAGGTGTGGTGGGGGTGTGAGAGGATTCACCAGAGAGAGAGTGGGGAGCAGAACAGGCAGATTGACTGAAATACACTGCAGAGGGGCACAGCGGGGGAGACAGGAGAGGTCTGCCGTGCCAAGTAGGAAGCTCCCTAGCTAAGTATCGAACTCATGCTCCAGTGGCTCTGGCTAGCTTCACAGTGCTGTGACTTAACCCGTTGCACCACCAGGGAGGCTCCTAAAGATGTATTTTAAATATAAAGATACAGGCTGAAAATAAGTCTATGGGAAACGGTATATTACATACATATTCCATTCTATGAATATGCTACATTTCATTTGTTCATTTTGAAGTGGAAAATGTCGGGCTGACCTGTTGATTAGCTGAAGTTGGCACATAGCCTGTAGACTGTAAGTTTCAGGGAACAACTGATATGTACTCTCGAGGCCACACACACTCTGATTCATGCATTCCCAGCTGACTGTAACCCTTGCTTTAGGGAATAACTACTCTGTTACCCAGTTGCTCAGGGCCCAGACTTTGGAGAGACATCTCCGGACCCGCTGGCATAAAGAAAGAACTTCCCTCCTCCTGTCTGAGTGATGCCTGCTTCCCTGATGGAATTCTGCAGCAACAATTTCACCAGTTGATGGTGGTTGGGTGTTTCCAACTTTTCCACATCCTCACAATAGTTACTGTTATCTGTCATTTTTATTACAGCCATTACGATGGTTATAAAGTACTTTCTTGGGTTTTTTTTGTTTTTTTTTTTTTACATACAAGCTGGGGTACAGGCCAGAGGCGTGGGGCGGTGAGAGGGTTCACCAGAGACAGAGTGGGGAGCAGAACAGGCAGATCAAGAAGTACACTGCTGAGGGGAGCAGCGGGCAAGGCAGGAGAGGTCTGCCCCACCATGTGGGATTCTCCCCGGCCAGGCGTCAAACTCACGCCGCCACTGCCGACAGCTCCACAGCGCAGTGCTCAACTGCTGCACCACTGGGGAGGCCCCTGTCTTGGGTTTTTTAATTGCATTGTCACACGAGTAATGGTGTTGACCATCTTTTCATGTGTCTATTAGTCATTTGCATATCTTCTTTAGAGATCCTTTGTCTGAAAGTTTCATTAAAAAAACTCCAGGTCTAGATGGTTTCACTGGAGCATTCTAGCCAATATTTAAGGAAAGAAAAAAAATACCAGGTTTATGTGAATATGCTTAGAAAATAAAAGAGGAAAGAATAATTTCCGACTCATTTTATGAGTTTGGGATAACCCTGATACCCTGATAACAAAATATGACAAAGAAAGAAAGAAAATTATGAATCAATAAAGTGTGGGTATAAAAATGCTTAATAAAAAATCAGCAGCTTAAATCCAGCAGTATATAAACACATCAAATGGAATTAAATGCTTAAGATCTGAAAATTAACCAATGTTATTTATCACATTAAAAGAAAAAAGAAAGATTATATAATCAACTGAATAGAGAGAAAAATGAATTTGACAAAATTCTATTCGCTCTCCATCATAAGAACTCTCAGCAATTTAGGAATAGATCTGCCTCAATCTGATAAAGGACATTTTAAAAAAAACCTACAGCTAACATCATCTTGATGGTGAAAGACCGGATGCTTTCCCTCTAAGATTAGTAATGAGACAAGATTTCCATTCTATTTATTCCTAATAACATTGTTCTGGAGTTCTTAGTGTAATAGGATAAGAGAAAGAAAGAAAAAGTCTACCAATCAGAAATAAATGAAATGAACTTTATGTATAAGTGACAATTGTTTATGTAGAAAATTCCAAGCATTTATAAAATACTAGAATATGTGATTTTAGCAGTATGATAGGATATGGGATCAACATACCAAAATTAATGTATTTTTTATACCCTAGAAAAGAACAATTTGAAATAAAAAATTTAATTCCTTCAATAATATCAAAATAAGTTTTTTTGGATAAATTTGACCAAAGATATGCAAGAGCCCAACATTGAAAAGTATAGAACATTACTGAATGAAATTAAAGCAGCCCTAAATAAATGAAAGACTCAATATCTCTAAGAGGTCAGTTCTTCCCAAATTGATCTAAGTATTCCATGCAATCCCAATCATAAATCCAGAAGACTTTCTTTGGTAGAAATTAACAAGTTAGTTCTAAAATTTATAAGGAAATGTAAAAGACTTAAAATAGTAAAACAATCTTGAAAAAAAAAAAACAAGTTAAAGGACTTGTCCTGACTTTAAAGTTCACTCTAAAACTAGGTAAGCAAGGACTTCAGTCAATGATAATGTATCACTGGTACTAAACGTGCCACACTATACAAGATGTAAATAAAAGGAAACTGTGTTGTTGGGGGAGAGGAGGTGTGTTCAAACTCTCCATAACTTTCCTTCATTTATCTATAAATCTAAAACTGCTCTTTAAAAAAGTTCTTTTCGGTTTTTAAAATATCAAGACAGGGTGATGTGGTGGGGTGAGGGGAGGCAGCAGATGCTATGGGAGGAGTGAGAACTCAGGTAGAAAGGTTCTGGCAATGCTCCAGTTTTTGTGTTTTGTTTTTTTTTAAGATTTATTTATTTATGCATACAAGAACTGGGGCATAGGCCAGAGGTGTGGGGTGGTGAAAGGACTCACCAGGCACAGAGTGGGGAGCAGAATAGGCAGATCTACTGAAATACACTGCTGAGGGGAGCAGCAGGTGAGGCAGAAGAGGTCTGCTGTGCCATGTGGGAAGCTCCCTGGCCGGGGATCAAACTCATGCTGCAGTGGCTCTGGATAGCTTCAGGGTACTGCACTTAACCCATTGTGCCACCAAGGAGGCCCAGGGGTCACTTTTGATGTACAGGCTATTGTAACAGACTTGTTGCTGTCAAGTACCTGTGTCCTGTTGATGACAAGGTAAAGGGCAGTGGGGTGTGGCTTTCCATTCTCAGCCCTCCCAAAGACTCACACACCTGTAATTGTGGGATTTTATGATTCTTCATAAAAAGAATTTGGTAACTTCCTTGTACCAAAATATAAATAAGAAAAATAACTTTATGATATTTTAGAAATTGTTTTAGCTTTGAAACTTCTTTAATGTTTAAAACAATCTTTACTACATTCAAAAGAAACTAAGTGATGTGTCATTTACAAAGTTGATAACAGACATAGCTGTGTCCATTTTTGGAAATATGTATTATGCCCAGGGAACAAACTACTTTATCAATACATTTTTATTCTTTGATTAAAATTTTTATTCTCTGCCTATTGAAAAGGCCTGAAAAGGGTGACCGGTATGGTAGAAATGAGCACCCCGATGCTCAGATTGTACTCTATAAATACTATTTCCCACTAAGAGAAATAGGGAACTTTTCAGGAAATAGCTTATTTCGATTCTGGGGTAGGAAATGTCCAAGACATGCAAGGAGACAATGAGGTGACTGAGTGAGTGGTGGCAAAAGGACTTGAGGGGCAATGTGGAGGGGACCCCACTCACCAAAGACTGGGTAACTTGAAACTCAATAAAAATTAATAAAAGCAAACAGTATGTTAAAATGCGTGAGTTCATGGTGCTGCTTGAAAAATAAAACTTCATGTGTTATTGTGCTTTTCCTAAGCCTGTGGTGACAAAGGCCCACAACTCGGTACTCCAAACTACAGGAAGCCATTGTCTCACAGCTCTGGAGGCCAGAGGCCCAGATCAGGGCGTCAGGGGCTCCCTCTGCCACCGCGGGGAAGGGCCCGCCTGGCTTCTGGGTTTACTGGCCATCCCAGCTCCCCAGCTGTGGGGCCTGCTGAGCCTTCGTCCTTACACCTGCTCCCTGCTGCCGCAGTGAAGATGCTATGTCCGCTTCACCAGGGGCTCTGACATACGGTGCCACTTGTGGTAATCTGATGTCTCAAATTTGCTCGGAAGTAATGCGGGATGTTATGAATGAAGGCAAACAGCAAGGGTTGGTAAGGATGTGGAGAAGCTGGAACCCTTGTGGCCAGTGGGAGGGAGAAGGGTGCAGACATGATGGACAGCAGTTCCTGCTTGACAGTTCCTCAAAACCTTAAGCATAGAATTTCCACATAATCCAGTGCATTAAGCATGACTTTTCATTTTCTATATCTTGATGCTTTGATATCTGGGCATTTGCTGAAACAAGAAAGACTGGCCTCTCAGAATTGCTAGTTCCCAGAGACAACAAGCACTCTCTGGGCCTGTGAGCGGGCTTTTCACAGGCGAACCAGCCACTTCAAAGCCCACACCCACTCTCCCCCTGCCTTAATCACCTAGTTGTGGTGACATACAACCAGGGCCCCCTGTGCCCCAGAGTCAGTCATTCCAAGTCAATCCTCGTCGTGTCACCCTGCCTCACAGAGTCCTTACCACAAATACCATAAAAAATTCTCTTGCCCACGTCCACCGGCTCTGCAGCTTCCTTATGTGACCAGGTGTGACCCAGGCGACATGCGGTGCTGCTTCTAGGGATCTGTGAGTCTGATATATGCATTCCTTCACATGGTTTCATGTCTGCATGTTTTATCATACCTGATGAAAACAAATTCCAGTTACTCTTACAGCACCCACAACACACTAGTAGGTATAAGCCCCAAAAGAATTAAAAGCTAGTTAAGACATGTACACAAATGTTAATAACATTATTCACAATTGTGAAAAGGTAGGGAAAAAAACTAAAATTCATCCAGGGAGGACTGGATAAACAAACTGTGGTAAATGCATAAAATGGTGAGGAAACAAGATGGGCCGGCATTGATAATTACTGAGTTGGCAATTATGGGTACCCAGGGTCTCACTCTCCTCTTTTCTCAACTTGTATACACGGTACAACGTCCCATGTATATACCTGCATGTGTGTGTGCTCATTTAAGAGGTGGGTGCCAGCGGTAATAAAGACACTGAGGTCAAAGATTGAGGGGAAGATTTGAAAAAAAATCCATGAAATCAGAAAGTAAAAAATGGAATATTTCTAAGTTAGAATATTGCTCTGTGTATATATATATATATATATATATATATATATATATATATATATATATAAAACATGTGCTATTAGATGAACATAAAAATAATGACTACAACAGTGCATATTATATTCATATTATTACTAATAGGAACTTACATCCCTAACAGTTTTGATATTCAAGTTGTCAAAAAGCCTTTATGATAGACTTCTGCAGAAGAAGTGTTCATTCTGTGTCCCTCTGATGTTCTAGCATTTAAGGTATAGTTCTGTAATGACAAGAGCATTCCACACTACAGAGAAACCCTCCTTCCTGGAGCAGGGTGTGTCCCCACACTTCAGCAGAGCCTGTGGGCCTCATGAAACTGGCCAAGCCATTGGCTCCGAGTCCTCATCCACCAACTACCTCACTTTGCAACTCGGTTTCCATACTGAAAAATTCTAATCTTTTGTACATAAAAATGGTAAGTCCAGATCTTCCCAAAGAAAGTCATTAATTTTCTTTAAACCCCAAATGAGATTTACTTGGAACCTGCTCTACCTGTACTGGCCCAGTTCCCCTTGCATTTTTCAGCTGTTATTTCTGGATGCCCCCCAAGGTGCTGCTTCATGACTCCAGGTTAATGTCCCAGTTTCTTCCCCTCTGGCCTTCTGACCTCACCTGGCACCTCTGAGCTGCCCGGGCCCTGGGCACACACCACTTCTGAAGGTGGTCTCCACTGCTCCACCACTCTAGCTCCTCTGACCCTAGACACCTTAGGCTCCTTCATTCCCTGCAGCACAGCTAACATCAGGCTATCACATCCACTGAGGACATTTGGAATGGGAAGATGTAGCAATTCATAGCTTGGGCAGAAACTTGTTTTTGTGAAGAGTCAAATAAGAATACTTTAGGAGTTGTGGGCCACACGTGGTCTCTACCACATATTCACCTGTGTGTTTGCCTGTTTTTGGTTGTTGTTTTTTTGCATAGAAGAATTGGGGTGTAGGCCAGAGGTGTGGGGGGTGAGAGGATTCACCAGAGACAGAGCAGGAAGCAGAATTGGTGGACTGACCAAAATACATTGCTGAGGGGAGCAGTGGGTGAGACAGGAGAGGTCTGCTGTGCCATGCGTGTCAGCTCCCTGGCCAGGGATCAAACTCAGGCTGTAGTGGTGGTAGCACTGAGACTTAATCCCTAAGCCACCAGCGAGGCCCTATTTGCCTGTTTTAACAACTTGTCAAACATGCAAAACCCAATCTTAGCTACGAGGGCTGTACCCCTTAGGGATGGGTTTGACTCAAGACCTTAGAGCACCTACCCTGACCAGAGGTCCTAGCCTCAGGACTCTGCCAATTTGGTTCTTACCTAGACAGCAGGAATCTGTTCCTGGAGAAATTGCTTGTATTAGTCATTGTTCTTAGAGAAACAAAAACAATAGGGTATAGAGATGAGGTAGAAAAGATAGAATTAGAAACAGAAATTTATTTGTATTTGCTTCGGCAGCACATATACTAGAAACAGAGATTTATTTTAAGAAACTGACTTACCTGTGGTTGTTGTTAGCAGGAGGGGAAACGCAGTAGTCTTTCCTCCAGTGCCTCCCTTACTTTCACAAAGAATGCTTTTGTTGCCAAACGTGTGGAGGTCTTCTCTCACCGACCAACTCTCCGCAACACTGACCGGGTACCCCACAATTTAATTCAGTTCTACATGGATCCCACGAGTCAAGGGCTCAGTCCTACAAGACTGCCCCCCCCCCCCATTTCAGAAGCCAATCACAAGTTGTAGATCCTCCCTAGGTTACCTACAACCTTTCTCTGACTTGGCTATGAATCAGGGGTTCTCAGGACCTTGTCCTCCTTTAGCATCAATTAATTTGAACTTAGGGAGACAATCATATTCACCAGTGAATTATATGATAAAGGGTATTATAAAGAATACCGATAGCAGTCAGATAAAAAAGTACTCTAGGTAAGGTCTAGGAGGGACCTAAATGAGTGAGTCACCCTCCAGTATGGATTCATTCACCAACCTAGAAGCTCTCGGAAGCCCACACTTTGGGAATTTTATGGAGACTTTCTCCCATAGGTATGATCAATTACTAACTCCATTTCCAGCCCTTCTCTCTTCTCGAAAGAATGGGAGGAGGGACTGTAAATTCCAAGCTACTAATCATGGCCTGGTTATTCCAGTGACTAGCCCCATCTAGGAGCCACCCAGAGTCACTGGAACAAAAGACATGTTAAAAAACAAAATTTTATAAATTTAGAGATCTAGTTGGCTTTATTAAATGATTCGTGAAGCAGGCAACACCCCTTTGGGGCAGCAGGGGCTCACCCACCATAGACTGTAGGACACCTACTCTCCTTAGCAAAAGAAGGATCTTTCCTGAAAGATCTCCTCTCTTGCCTTATGGAGGAGAAAGGGTTTTATGGTGCACATTGCCTCACAGGCACTGATTAGGGAACTCCAGATGGACTGGTTTAGGATTACAATTTTGAGAGAGGATGAAGCACTAACCCTCTGTGAGGCCCTGCATGGTTATTCACTAGCTCGAGACCTCCTGCTAACTGCTGAACCCGATACATACAAGAACCCCGCAGCACAAAGCAGGTGTTCAACTGATACTAGTCAGATCGCCTTAACTTTAGGAACACTTTCTTCCATAGCTACCTTGGATGCCAACAGGCATTAAGTTTGGGTGGGGGTCAGGCATGAAGGACTCCATCTTGGGTGTGTGTTTTCTATTTTTAATAAACACCACCACCCAGGACATCACAAGGATTTCAGGAGCCCTGTGTCAGGAACCAGGGGCATAGCCCGATACATGTTTTCTATTGTCTCACAAAGATACAGTGGCCTCGTGGATCCTCTCATAGGAGGCACTGAAGAGGACCTAACTTCACTACTTGGGTATTCTTGGCAAAAATGTGTAACTTCAGTCTAATCATGAAACAGCCGTATTGACAGACATTTTACAAAATAGCTGGTGTGCTCTTCAAAAATGTCAAGGTAGTCAAAGGTAAGGAAGAGCTGAAGGGTGGTCACAGGAGACCTGACAGACGCAAAGTAGGATCCTGAGACAGAAAAAGGGCAAGAGTGGAGAAATTTGAATAAGGTCTGTCACCCAGTTAACAGTCTTGTAAGCTGATGGCAGCCATTTGAAAGGGAAGAGTCTAATTTCCTCTAGTTCCTAAAACCAGGCTCTGCCCTCTCTTGGCCAAGCATGTGAGACTGATGCGCTCAGCCAGCCCTCTATTAGAGGGCAGCTCTGCACATCTCGTGCTTCTGTTACCTGGAGACCAGAGCTCGGGCCACCTGTCACGGCCAAATGCCAATAAAATAGAGGCAGGAACTGAACCTTTAAAGTGCGCTTTTATCAGACAGCCAGCAATCTGGAAAATGGAGGGTTAAAACCCTAAAGAAATCACCTTCACATTTTATCTCTAGCTGACTTTTTATAATGAGCTGAACAAAGACAGTTGTTCAGCAGTAAGCAGGCCTTCACGCTGCCAGGAGCCCGTCACACCCAGCCTGAGCTTCTCATCGCCCTGCCACGCACCCAGCCTGCTCACACTGGTCTTCAGGCGGTACTGCTCCCGCACTCCGCCTGGGCTGCAAAATGAATTCAGAGCAGATAGGCCATAAGCAAGTGTGTATGCAGATTTCTTACTATACCATGTAGTGTCCTCCTGGGCACCCCCTTCACTTCTGTTTATGACTCAGAGTGGGACTCAGGGGCTTCTTGTGAAATAAAGACGGTTCATTTCTTTAGCAAGAAAGAGATCAACATAAAGTGAGGCTGTCAGCAGAATTGAAGTTTGTCACCCAGCTGGCCTCCAGCAAAAGGAAGTCGTCAAGGGATTGAGGGTGTGTGTGTGTGTGTGTGTGTGTGTGTGTGTGTGTGTGTGTGTTTGTGTGTCTGGAAATTTGGCAACAAATGGAAAGAGATTGAGAGAGGAAGTCAGGCTAAAGCGTGTACTAGTTGTGGTTCAGGGGACAGACTGAGGGTCTGTTTCTTTGCAAGGCAGTGACCTGGGTGTAACGTCTCAGAAAGTGACTCTCCAGTCAGTGCCTGCTCACCACCACAGAGGCCAGTCCACTGCTCTTGTCAGCACCCGGCTGCAGGAATGGAAGAACAGTTGCCTTAAATTCCCTAATGCTTGCCTAAATAAATTGCTTTTTAATTTATTATCATAAATTATAGTAAGCAGTTCAAACACCCACCTGGGCATACCTCGCAAAAGATCCTGGGAAATACCTTGACTTGCAGATACCTTACCTCTACCACGAGTACCCGCCTCCAAGCAAAGGTGGGACAGGAAAGGTTAACTAGTGTTTACACTCCTACTTGGCACTGGGAAAATCCCTGAGGGGGCACCTGATTTCTCCTTCTAAATTTTCCAGGCAAATAAATTGTCTTAACTTCCCTGAGGGTAAAATGAACAAATGGGGAAAGCCATTTGTGTAAAGCTAAGGGGTGAGAAGCTCCCCCAATATGGAGCGAAACTTCAGGAGTGTGGAGGAAGCACTTGTGACCTGGTATCTTTCAGATGCAGAAACTGAGGAGGGGAAAGAATAGCTGGCACAAGCCCCAGTGAGCAGTGGATGCTATGAAATCCCAGGGGAGGGAAGGATCTCTTTCTGCTTGGGAGGGGTCAGGGTACCTCCTGGAGAGACACCTAATCTTGTTTACCTGCAATCTGGGAGGAAAGGTTCAGATTTGAGGAACAGATGCTTTCAAGTATCCAAATTTGTATCTGCTGATTTGATATCAATCTTCTCTTTGTGTCTAATAAGCACGCGTGGTTGTGGGCCCTGCTCCTAAATTGGTTGACTCTGACTAAGAACAGCCTTATGGAGACTTTCTAGGTCGAGTTTACAGAGCTGCTGAGATGGTGCCTGAAATCCAAACCACAGGCAACTCGGCTAAGATGTGATCCTGGGTCTTCTCATCCTCCTGCATTACTCCTTCCCGGCCTCACGCTGCCAGACTCCAGCACGACTGTCTCAACACAGCGGTCTCATCCCAATCCCCCCAGAAGGGGATGGCTGCGGGGATGATGCTATCATGGGATTCAGGGCCCATGCCAGGCCCACCCTCGCACTACCCCCGAATGGGGCCTTTGCCTTTTCCACAGGCTGTTGCCTCCAGGAGGCCAAGCAGCACAGCAGACAGGAGAGGTTCAAAGTCACACACGTGTAATCCCAGGATTTATTGTCCCCCAAGAGCAAGTTTGCACCACAATCCTCTCCCCAAATCTGCCCCAAGAAGGAACTAAAGAGCTGAGACCACAAGTGAATCGCCATCACCCACCACCCCCACTCACCTCCCCTGAGACTGCTATTTCGCTGCCTGTGTTTTCCTCCTGATTGCCAGGAGTTGCCAAGGCAACCCCTTGTGGAAAATTCCCTCAAGTTATTTGTTTTCAGCTTCCCTCTGTGCTTTGCACACCATGCCACCTTGCTTCCTATTCTCTCCTAATTTTGCTTCTTTCCCCAAGGTCCTAAAGATCCATGTTGCTCTTTACCACCTACCATGAGTAGGTCCCCCAACCTACTCATGGTCTTTTTATTCCTCCTGACTATTTGGGTGCCTTTGCTTGCTCCTATAGAACAGATTTCAGGTTTTCCCTTTTGATCCACACTTTCCAGCTGTGATTTTTGTACTTCACTTCCAGCCTGTGAGCAGTCACGGGGTGGTTGTGAGCCCATCTGTTCTTTGGGGAGATTGATCTGGCACCAGAGAATGTGTGTAGGGGGTGGAGGGAGGGAGTCGTCAATAACAATGGCTGTAATTCATCCACCACTAGCTTTGCCAGGTTTATATATAGATGAGTTGACTTTGGGCCATAGTGTAATTAAGGGTGTGTAGCAAAGGCGGCTCTGACTAGGTTGAGGAGAACATTTTTCTTCCTCCAGTCCCCCCTCCACCTTCTCCATCCTTCTCTGTGGAAGCCAACTTTCACGAACTGCCTCAGGATGGCCCCTGGCCTTCTAGCTTCCTAGGCTTTTGACCAGAGGGCGGCACCAGGAAGCTGGCTCAGCCCTCCAGGATTAGGAGGTGTAATGACCCTTAGTCATGCCCAAGCCTGGGGGTACCACACCACCCAGGCCTCTGCCCACACCTTTGTAAATAAGCCCCCTATGTTCCCCTCAAGGACTTCACCGTCTGTCTGTTCCAGGGCCTTGAGAAGAGAAACCCACAAATCTCAGTGCCTTGATCCAGGGTAAAGTTATTTTTTCAGTCATGTCCCAGTGTGTGAACACCTTACACACACACACACACACACACACACACACACACACACACGGAGACACTGGGAAAGAAGCAGAAGATGTTGGGTCAGAATGTAGAAGAAAAATAACTGTGGGCAGAGGACGGTCTGTCCTGCGAATCTGAGGGCTTGTTCTCTGGAAGATACAGGACATGATGACCTTGGTTGGAGGTTGACAGCACCTTGGAAAGTGACTGTATGTCAGTGTGTGCTCATTGTTGCCAAAAGCCTGTTAATCACATAGAAATGGAAATCTCTTGTCAGAAATGGCTTATGGGAGTGACAGATGCTAATGCTGGCCAAAAAAAACCCAACTCAATTTAACTGTCCTTTATTTTAATACACAACTACTGAGCGTAAGACAACATTCTTATGCTTACATACAGCTACAAATTTTACTCAGATACAGGTTCTATCCTCAAGAAACTTGCAATTTCTTCATTTTTTAAATTCATTTTTAAATTTACACACAGTAAAATTCATTTTTCAGTCAATAAGTCTATCAGGTTTTTAGCTTTTTAATGTGTATTTGCAATTATTTCTTTTTTAAAAATTTTATTTATTCATTTTTGCATAGAACTGGGGTGCAGGCCAGAGGTGCTGGGGTGGGGGAGGGGTGAGAGGATTCACCAGAGCCAGAGTGGGGAGCAGTACAGGCAGTTCTACTAAAATACACTGCTGAGGGGAGCAGCTGATGAAACAAGAGAGGTCTGCTGTGCCATGTGGGTCAGCTCACTGGCCAGGGAATGAACTCAGGCCATTTAAGTGGGCCTTTGGGGTCGCAGAGTTGAGACTTAACCCCTAGGCCACCAGGGAGGCCCTCTTTGCACATATTTCTTATTGAGAAATTCACATGCTGTACAACTCACCATTTAAAAGTAGTTTTTAGTATAGTCAAAGAGTTATGTAACCATTACCACTAATTCTAGAACATTTTATCGCCCCCAAACCCATTAGCAGTCACTCCCCATTCCCTTTCCCCCCACTCTTTGGCAACCACTGCTAGATTTTTTTTGTCTCTTTTCATTTGCCTATGCCCGACATTTCCTATAAGTGGAATCCTACCCTATGTGCCTTCAGACTTGTTTCTTTCACTTAGCATAATGTAGTCAAGATTCCTCCATGTTGTAATTTGTTTCAGTACATCATTCTTTTTTAAGGCTGAATATTTTATTGTTTGTATATACCACATTTTATTTATTCATTCATCAACTGATGGACAGTTGGGCTGCTTCCACTAGCTGCCTATTATGAAAATGGTGCTACAGACATTCCAGCACAAGTGTTTGTTTGAACATCATTTTCCATTTTCTTGAGTATGTACCTGGGATTAGAGTTGCCAAGTCATACGTTCATTGTACAACTTTTGAAGAGCTGCCACTGTTTCTCAGAATGGCTTACCCATTTCACATTCTCCCCAGCAGTGGAGAGGGATATAACATCCCACATCCTTGCTATCACTTGTAACTTCCTTTTTAATTATAGCCACTGCAGGTAGAGTAGCTAGCTATCTCACTATGGTTTTCACTTGCCTTGCTTAGTAGTTACTGAAGTTGGACATGTGCTTATTGATCATGGGACTATCTTTGGAGAAATGTCTCTTCAAATCTTTTGTCCAGTTTTTAATTTGGGTTTTCTTTTCACTGTTGACTTAAAAGAGTTCTTTATATAGTCTGGATACTAGACCATTATTAAATAAGTGGTTTGCAAATATTTCTCCCATTCTGTGAGTTGTCATTTCATTTACTTGATAATATTCTTTGACATATAAAAATTTTTCACTTTGGTGAATATTTTATTTGTTTGCTTGTATTTTTAGTGTCAAAATTAAGAAACTATTGCCTAATCAAAGTTCACAAATATTTATTTATTTATTTATTTATTAAAGATTTATTTTTTATTTATACATACAAGCTGGGGTACAGGCCAGAGGCGTGAGGCGGCGAAAGGGTTCACCAGAGACAGAACGGGTAGCAGAACAGGCAGATCAGAAATACACTGCTAAGGGGAGCAGCGGGCAAGGCAGGAGATGTCTGCCGCGCCATGTGGGAATCTCCCTGGCCGGGCGTCGAACTCGTGTCACTGCTGCTGACAGCTCCACAGCGCAGCGCTTAACCACTGCACCACCAGGGAGGCCCCACAAATATTTATACCTATATTTTCTTCAAATAGTTTTCTATTTCAGCTCTTCTATTATATCTTTATTCCATTTAGAATTAATATTGTATATAGTATGAAGTAGAATCCAACTTCCATCTTTTGCATGAGGTTATCCAGTTATCACAGCACATTCTGTTGAAAATATTATTCTCTCCCCATTGAATGGTCTTGACACTATTGTCAAAATCAGTTCACCAGTGAAACCAGCTGGTCCTGGAATGTCCTTTGTTGGAAATTTTTTGATTATTGACTCACACTTTTTACTTGTTCAAAATTTCTATTTCTTCAGTTTTGATCATTTTTATCTCTAGGAATCTGTACATTTCCTCTGGATTTTCTGAATTGTTAAGTAATCGTTTATAGCATGCCCTTTTAATACTTTTTATTTCTATAAGCAGTTACTAATGTCTCCTTTTTATTCTTGATTTTACTAATTTGTAACTTCTTTTTTGGGGGGTCAGTTCAGCTAAAATTTTGTTGATCTTTTCAAAGAATCAGTGGTACTGGTTGAATTATTTACCCCCAAAGAAATATGTTGAAGTTCCAACCCCAAAAACTTAGAACATGAACTTACTTGGAAATAGGATCTTTGAAGATGTACTCAGGAAGAAACCAAACTGTCTGATACATAGATTTCAAAGTTAGAATTTCCAGAACTGTAAGGGAATACATTTCTGTAGTTTAAGGTTGCCGAGTTTATGATAATACATTACAGCAATTCTAGAAAACTAATACATTCATATTTTGGTTTTGTTGTGCTTGTCCACAGGTTTTCAATTCCCTAATTCATTTCCACTCTAATCTTTAACATTCCCTTCTTCTACAAGCTTTGGGTTTAGTTTGCTCTTTTCCTCCCAACTCCTTAGGGTGGAAGTTTATACTGGATTTGAGATCTTTCTTCTTTAACATATACATTTCCCTCTGCACACTACTTATGCTGTAGTCCTTAAGTGGTATATAGTGTAGGTTTTTTTTCCTCAGGCATGTTGAAGTATTTTTCTAATTTCCCTTGTGATCTCTCATTTGGTTTCCTGGATATTGAGAAGTGTGTGTTTAATTTCCACATATTTGTGAATTTCTTGTATTTTCTTCTTACTTCAGCCCATTATGGTTAGAAAATATAATTTGTTTGGCTTCAGTTCTTTTTACATTCATTAAGAGATTTGTTTTATGCCTTAACATATGTTCTATCCATCTTGGAGAATGTTCCACGAGGACTTGAGAAGAAAGTGTTTTCTACTGAGGAGTGTTCTCTCCATGTCTATTAGACTTAGTTGGTTAATCGTTCAAATTTTTCATTTCTTTGCTTATCTTCTGTCTAGTTTTTCAATCCATTATTGGCTGTGGGGTGGAGGGGTAGATAACCTAGAAGTGCAATTGTTGGATCATATGATACTTCTATGTTTAACTTTCTGGGGAACTGTCAAACCATTTGCCAGAGCAGCTGCAAAATTTTACATTTCCATCAGCAGTACACAAAGGTTTACATTTGTTTGTTTTTTAATAGTCATTCTAATGGGTGAGAATGAGTATCTCATTGTGGTTTTGCTTTTAATTTCCTAATGACTAATGATATTGAACATCATTTCATGTGCTTATTGGACATGTCTGTCTTCTTTGCAGAAATGTCTAATACAAGACCTTGGCGCATTTTTAAATTGGGCTGTTTGTTTTACTGTTCTGAGTTGTAGGAGTTCTCTGTGTAGCCTATATATTTACCCCATACCAGATATATGATTTGAAACATTTCTCCCACTCTGTAAGTTGTCTTTTTACTCTCTTGCTAATGTCCATTGGTGTACAAAAGCTCTTAATATGATGAAGTTCAGTGTATCTATTTTTTCTTTTATTCTCTGTGGTTTGATGTCATATTGACAAAATCTTTGTCAAATTCAAAGTCAAACTCCTATTTTCTTCAAGAATCCTATACTTTTAGGTCTTTGATCCAGTATGAGTAATTATTACGTATGGTATAAGATAAGGGTATAACTCTTTCATGTGCACGTGGGCTATTCCATTTACTTAGCACCTTTGGTTGAAAAGATTATCCTCAAAGGAGACATGTGAAGGAGAGACATGTAGAGACTCTTGGAAGAGATGTCTAGAGAAGAGATACGTAGCTGAGAGGCACGTGGGGAGGCTGCCCCTCGTCCTTGTCAGAGACGATTGCAGTTGTTATCCTGACCTCATGAATTTTGAGTCTCTCAGCTCTATGTCCCAGCTCTCTGGAACCCCTTTCTTGTGGCTCCCTGCCAAAAGGTACCTTAGACTTGTGGCAAGTTTTGGAGCCATGATCACCCTGCTTTGGGCTGAGCTGGGCATTTGCCCATGAGGATATGGGTGATTTTTAGAATTCTCTTGGGAAACTATTATTTGAAACTCTCTCTCTCTCCCTATATCAATTTTATTAAAAAATCTTCCACACTAAGAAAAGCAAAGGTTATCCTCTCCCCAGTAAATGGTCTTGGCACCCTTATACAAAATCAATTAACCATAAATGTGAGTGTTTATTTCTGGGCTCTCTATTCTAGTCCATCTGACCATATTCCTGTGTTATGTCAGTACCACACAATTTTGATTACTATAGTTTTGTTCATTTTTTTATTTATCTTGCTCCCCTAACCCAGTGGCTTCCCTGATCTTTCAGGCTCTCCCAACATTTCCTACCCTTCAAAATGTTTACTATCCCTACCTCAAACTTGTTCTACCCCTGCTTCCCCCAGATCTTCAAGGGGCACCACAATTCAGGTATGAGTTCCCTTTGATTTCTCTCTTACTCAGTATAACCACCTTCTCAGCCATATCATGGGTTCTACCTCCAAAGCATACTATAAATCCATTCACTATCTCCATGTCTGCCACTATGGCTTTTTTCAACCATCAGCGTCTCTCTCCAGTACCCAGATGAGACTCTATGTTTTCAGTCTTTCTCCTCCAGGCAGCAGCCAGAGTCATCTTTTTTGTTTCATTTTTAATGTTTTATTTGTATTCAAGCATTTCACAAAATGGCCAACAAGCACTCAAGAAGAAGTTCACTATCATTAGTCACCATAGAAATGCAAATTAAAATAAAAATGAATATATCGACAAAGATGGGAAGCAACTGGGACTCTAATTTATTGCTGGTGGGAGTATAAAATAGTACAACTACTTAGAAACTGTTTGTAAGCTTCTACTAAAATGTATGCCGTCCTAGGTGCAGGAAGCACACTCTGAAATAAAAATTAGCATTTATTGGGCCTCCCTGGTGGCGCAGCGGTTAAGCACTGCGCTGTGGAGCTGTTGGCAGCAGCAACACGAGTTCGACGCCCAGCCTGGGAAATTCCCACATGGCAGGGCAGACCTCTCCTGCTTCGCCCGCTGCTCCTCTCAGCAGTGTATTTCTGTCAATCTGCCTGTTCTGCTCTCCACTCTGTCTCTGGTGAACCCTCTTGCTGCCCCACCCCAGCTTGTATGCATAAATAAATAAATCTTTTTTAAAAAATAGCATTTATTGTGGGGGAACACATTGGGATCCGCACATATAGAAGAGGAGGAGGCAGGATTAGAGAAACAGAGGTGTCATGCCGTCTCAAGGGAAACCTCGGCCAACCCCAAGGGAGTTTGAAGCTGTGATGCTCCTCCAGATTTGTCCCAAGTTGGGGTGAGGGGGTTTATCAACCACTGAATGTGGGCAACCCAGGAAAGGACTGTGAGCTTGGGTGAGGCAGAGCTCTCTAGAGGAAGTAATCTCCATAAGGTGTCTGGAGTTGAGGACTTTCTGCTGGTAGAGTGCCCAGTAGGGTCTGCCACCCCTAGACAGATGCCTACAAATACCCAGTGCATCCCCCATGTATAAGAATGTTTATAGAAGCTTCATTTATAATAACCAAAAACAAAAAGAGACAAGAAAACAACCCAAATATTTATCAAAAGGAAAATACTTAAATTGTGATATATTCATACCACACAATAGTACGTGGAACAGTTAAAAAAATAGAATGAACTACTGCTACTTGGAAGAGTGTAGATGAATCTCCTACTCTGAGAGAAGCCAAACATAGAAGACCACTATGTGATTCTATTTTTATCATGCTCAAGATCAGATGAATCTATGATAGCAGCAGTTAGAATATAAGTAAGTGGGGGTGGGTGAGCAAGGTGTAAACTAAAAGGGGCAGAAGGGGCTTTTACAGGATGCTAGAAATTCTCTTCATCTGGTTTGAAGTCACATGGAGATAGAAACACTTGCCATGTTCCACTGAAGCCGAGTGTTGGGGGAGATCCAGGAGGATCACTGTAGAGACCATGATGCTAATTAGAAGGGGTGGGGCAATAGGCGTTCCTTCCCGTGGGGGGGATGGGCGTTTAGGCCGTAGGTGTGTAGTTCTGTCCCATCCTATGAGTGTAGGAAAAAATAACTAGGGAGATAGCTTAGCAAAGAAATGCCAGTGAAGGCTACAGTTTCAGGTTTTGGGGTGGGGTGGGGAGCTTGCCATCCAGAAATGTAGCTGCTCCGCTGTCCCCAGAATACAGTCACCTGTCTAGACACAAGCCACTTCTGGAAGAACCAGCAGGGGGCCATACTCCCCATCAGACTGAAGGACCTCCTGCAGGGAGCAGTCCACCAGGGGGCAGTCAGGACCTGGCTTGGAAGCTGGGGATCCGCTAATGGAAGCTTGAGTAGGGAACTGGGAACCAGTGTCATTCTGCTCTGCTGCCATTCTCGTGGCACTGAGCAGGAAAGAAGGAGGTGCAGAACAATACAGAGCTGTACTGCTCAATGAGGTTTTGGCTAGAGAGTCCGGGACCCCTGAGGGGGAGGGCAAGGATCTGATGTCCTGCGCCCTTGGAAAGCTGAAGGTGTGGACAAGGACCTGTCTGCATCTTAGCCCCAGCCCCTTGGGAGCCCTGCAGTCCTTCTATGCTGTCTGCAGATGTGCACTGGAGTGGGGAGGCAAATCCAGAAACACCCCATGGGCTAGGCACGTTGGGTGAGTAGCACCAGTCCAGGCTGTGACCTGGGTGCAAAGTGTGACATCAATGCTTCTTTATCAGCTCCACAAACACTCCCAATACCGCAGTCACACCCCCACTACTGCACTACCATTATCGCAGTCACACCGAACCAGGTGTGTAGAGGAGGGACCAAAAACATCTCTGACCACCTGCCATGTGCCAAGCTCTACTCCAAGTGCTGGGCGATACAGCAGTATCTGCCACAGGGATCTTGCAGTCTAGTAAAAATGACAATCAGATAAGTAAAGACATAAATAGGACAGTTCTTTGGAGACATAAATGCACTGAAGGATATAACAGGAAGAGGTGACCTGGGAAGCTTCTGAGGCAGAAGCATCCAAGCTGGACACCTGCTGGCTATGAAGGAGGCCACCATATTAAAAGCCAGGAGGTCTCAGCAGAGGGAAGAACACATATGAAGTCTCTGAGGTAAGGACAACCTTGCATTGTTTGAAAATAGAAAGGAGATGAGTGAAGTGAGTGAGAGAACACAATTGTTTCCTTTCATTGATGTAACAAATTACCACAAACTTAATGATTGAAAACAATGCCAATTTACCACCTCACATCCATTAGGATGACTACTATCAAAAAATCAAAACCAGAAGATAACCAGTGTTGGTGAGGGCATGGAGAGATTGCAACCATATGATTATTGCTGGGAATTAAAATGGTACAGCATTGTGTGGAATATTATGGCAGTTCCTCAAAAAAATTAAAAATAGAATTATCATATGATCCAGCAATTTCACTTCTGGGTATGTATTCAAATTCTCAAAAGCTAAGTCTTTAACAGATATTTGTGCACCTGTATTCATAGCAGCGTTATTAATAATAGGCGAAAGATGTCCATTGATAGATGAATGGATAAACAAAGTGTGGTCTCTCCATATGATGGAATATTATACAGAAAGGAAATTCTGACATATAACATGGATGAATTTTGAGGACTATATTCAGTGAAATAAGTCACAAAAAGAGAATTACTGTACGGTTCCACTTTTACAAGCTAGAGTAGTCAAATTCATAAACAGAAAATAGAATATTGGCTTTTGGAGTCTGAGAAATGAGGATCCAAAAAGATCTAAAAAGGCATCTAGTTCCACCTCCAATCTGACGTTTGAACATTTCTTCAATATTCTCATGAAGTCACCATATCACTTCTGTTTGCATACTTCTAGTGACAGGAAGTACACTATCCACCAAGACAGCTGATTCCAAGGGTGGACAACACAATGTTAAGTCAAATGTGTCTCCCTGTCATTTCCATCTCCTGCCTCAGTTCTCTCCTTTGAAGTAATGCTGAATAAATCCACTGTCTTCAGGAAAGTCCTTCAGATAGTTGCAGCCAGGACCCTGAGACTTCTTAGGAAGTCCTGACCCCTTTCATTGGTTCTCATAAAATGACTTGAAAGGCCCCCTCCCCTCCCAACCCTATCACTTCTTTTTGGACAAGTTCCAGTTTTTCTAGATCCCTTTTCAGAGTATGTGTCTAGATCCAGAACTCCATGAGAGACCTGACTGGCACAGAAGAGATGGGACCTCTACTCCTTTCCTCTTTCTTAAGTGCAGAGTTTGGTTCCAGAAGCCCAGGTTCCCACTTGCTATGTTTTACAGCTCCATCACACTCCTGCTTTCTATTTTGCTTCTTGTGGAGTAAAACCGTAAGTGTATTTCGTGCCTCCTACTGTATCATGAGCAGTATTAATCTAAACACGCGCACCATTCATTGAAATATGTCCCATTGTTTTGTCTATATCTGAGAAATTATACGGTTATAATTTAGTACTAAACATGAAGAAAAAAAGAAAACAAGTTTCAGGTTCTCTCCCTGAGCTTCAGGGTAACATAGACACTGCCAGATCGATAGCAAAGGGGAAGAGTAAGGCCTCAGAATGAATCTGAATGTCCATCACTGAGAAGCATTTATTCCTCAGTAATCTCTGTGCCCTCAAGTGAAATGTATAGAGTCGAAGTAGGCAGGATATTAGAGGGAAATTGTGAAAAGGGCAGAAAATTGAGGCCTACCAAGCCGGGATTCAAACCCTAGCCTGACCATTTCCCACTTGTGATCATGTTACCACAGTTTCTAGGTAATAAGTCTCACCTTCTGGACTATCTGTAATTAGGGGACTAATGTTCCAGTTGTCTACCTTAAAAGCTGTTCTCTAGCAAAGAGACCTTCAAGTGCCGAAAGAGACCTTGACTATTAAGGTGTCTATTAAGGTGTTACATTACAATCCAGGGCCTTCAATAGAATGCCTCCAGACCTTCCCTTTCCAATCCAGGCTCAAGGCTGCCCAGGTGGTACTCCTAGCCAATTCCAGGCCATAGCTTCAGGGGGGTTTGAGTACTAATTCTGCCAGTCATTTAAGTTACCCAGGAACCTGCCAGGGCCTGTTTTCTCATCGGTATAATGGAGCTGAGAGAGAGAGAGAGGAAGACAAGGGGAGAGGAGGAGGCGGGGGAAAGAGGGAGAGGGACGGAGAAGGAGGGAGAAGGAGGGAGAGGGAGGGAGAGGGGGAGAGGGGTGAGAGAGGGCGAGAGAGGGCGAGGGGAAGGGGAAGGGGGAGGAGGAGGGAGGTAGCGGGAGGTAGTGGGGAGGAAAGGGAGAGAGAGACCGGGTAGGTAGCCAGACTACAGGGACATCCTAGGGTGGTGAGGGAGCTGGGGGAGGGGGGTACCTAGGACTGCTGCAGCCGGAGGGCGCTGGCCGACACCCCCTTTCCGGCGCGCGGGGGCTGGCTGGTCGGAGCGACCGGATTGGACAATCCGCGCGGGGCGGGACCTCGGAGGCGGGGCTTCCGGCCTCCTTCTCCGCAGTTGCCAGGGGAGACAGCCGCAGGGAGGCGGAAGGAGCCGAGGACCTGCCAGAGCCGAGCCGGACGCAGGAGGGCTGGCGGCCATGGCGGTCTCGGAGCCCGGCTATCGGAGCTGGTCCTTCTTTCCCGAGGTGCCATCCGCCACCTTCTTCACCGCACTGCTCTCGCTGCTGGTGTCCGGACCCCGCCTGTTCCTGCTGCAGCAGCCCATGGCGCCCTCCGGCCTCTCGCTGAAGGCCGATGCCCTGCGCGACTGGCAAGGTGAGCTGGGGCGGGACCCCGGTGCCAACCCTTTTCCTCGGACTGCGCCACAACGTGGGGCTCCGGCCTCCCAGCACTCGCGCCATCAGGCCTCACCTCCTGCCATCCCGTCTCGGTCCGCATCACCATTCCCCCAATCCGGAGGACCAGCCCCATAGTCCACGCTTTGTCTCTCCAGAGCCTCCTCTTCGTCATCACTATAATCCTTTCCGACACGAATTTTCCCCCTTCCCTGTCGCCACCGGGACTGGTCAAGGCCCCCAAATTCATCGCTAGCAAACCTGTTTCATTCATTCATGCATGCTCGCTCTCCGAGGAGAATTTTCCCTCGCCCGGTCCCTGTCACATATACACCTTCGTCTGCTTTAGGGCCTAACCCCTACTCAATTTTTTCTTTCTCACCTTCATCAAGACATTTGAGCTTTATTTGTAACAACCCCTTTAAGCCTCCAGTCCTCTTGGGATGTGGCATTTCTTCCGCGTCTTCGTTTGTATTGTAATCCTGACTCTGATTCCCATTTTACGAGGGGGGGTAGGGGTGGGGAAGGGGTATCTACTCCCTTTGGGGAGGTGTTTTGTTTTCTCTGGGGGAGTAAAATGTTGGAGACCAATAAAGCATAAACTTTTGCTCATAAAAAACATTTTTAGTAACCCGTTTTGTTCTGCATTCTTTTCAGGGAAGGAAAATGGGGAATTTGTATAGCTCTTGTTTTGCGAAGCACACTCACCTCGTGATTATGTCATGACGTAGGTTTTATTATTGCCCATTATTAAGATGAAACTGAGGCTCAATGCGGAGAATCGCAGAGCTCTTAAGTCAGACAATTGAGACAGGAATCCAAATTTTTCTTTTTCTTGTGCTATGTAAGGATCTGGAGCCTTGGGGTATATAATCCCCAAATCATATAGAGTTGCTTCTAGAATCCTCACATTTATACTTACAATTTCAATTTTGGAGGTATTCAACAAATGATGACGTACTCTCAGATAATGAAGCCTTAAAAGAGATGACCTGACTGAATGGTTCGTTGCCTCCACTGTGCTCAAATCTAAAACTGTTCCCCACCGCCACCCCACCTGAGATACACACAGCCTGTCATCATAGGCAGATACAGAGTGCCAGCCAAAACAGCTCCCCCCCTTTTTTTCTTTTCTTCAGTTTCTGTGAGGGTAGGGTTCAGGGGCATGTGAGTATTGGACACATAAGGAACCTTTGAAGGTCTCACGTGTAATCCTGTTACTTTGCAATGAGGGAACAAAAGCACAGAAGGCCGGTGACTTGAGAACTCAACCAGCTCAGTCATGACAGAGCCGATTCCACTCCCAACTCTTTAGCACGGATGTAAAAGTACGTAAGAGATGATTGCTTTTAGAAACATACAAGTAAGGGCCTCCCTGGTGGTGCAAAGGGTTAAGTCTCAGCACTATGAAGCTATCTGCAGCTGATGCAGCAGGAGTTCACAGCACAAATTCGATCCCCAGCTGAGGAACTGACCCACATGGTGCAGCAGACCTCTCCTGTCTCATCTGCTGCTTCCCTCAGCAGTGTATTTCAGTCAATGACCTGTTCTGCTCCCCACTCTGTCTCTGGTGCAACCTCTCACACACACACACACACACACCCACACACACACATCTCTGGCCTATACCCCAGCTCTTGTATGCATAAATAAATAAAGTTTTTAAAAAAGAAACATACAAGTAAGATTCTTTGCTGTCTTATTGCATGTAAAGCATGGCTCTGTCTGTAAGATTAGATACATATTTTCAAGGAAGACTTCTGAATTCTATATCTACGGTGACAGTTTTATCATCTTTATAGGTGCAAAATAATTCATGGTCCCTTTTTTCTTCTTCTGAACAGCCACTATGGAAGGAGAGGTCAGGATTACAGCCGAGGAGACTGGCACACAGAGTGTTAAGTGACACCCACTCAGTGAACCCTGAAGCTGTTACAATTAATTAACTCTCAAACTGCCCGGTGAGATAGGTCAGTATTATAACCTAAAAAAAGGGCGATAAAGCGCTTTACAAATTTAAAGATCATCCCATGCTAAAAAATCATTTTTTCCCCACATGGAAGTCAGTCACTGATGAGACTTGCTCCAGGTCTGGGAAAAAGATGGGCTTAGATATTCACGCCTCTCCTTTGAGTCTGGGGTCTTACATTGCTGCCTCCCACTGCTTATCTTGGTTCCTGCTGATTTTCACTGGCTCTCAGTGATCTACCATGGGGGCTACTCCCCCTCTCCTACGTGGGTTGTAACCTGGCTGTCCCTCCTTGGAGCAACCCACTCTTAGGCCTCTAACTCAGTTCCCTCTGCAGTTTACAGGCTGGTGACCTACATCTTTGTCTATGAGAATCCAATCTCCCTGTTCTGCGGTGCTATCGTCATCTGGCGCTTTGCTGGCAACTTTGAGAGATCCGTGGGCACCGTCCGCCACTGCTTCTTCACCGTGATCTTCGCCCTCTTCTCTGCTATCATCTTCCTGTCATTTGAGGCTGTGACAACACTGTCAAAGCTGGGGGAGGTGGAGGATGCCAGAGGTTTCACTCCAGTGGCTTTTGCCATGCTGGGAGTCAACTCCGTCCGCTCTCGGATGAGAAGGGCCCTGGTGTTTGGCGTGGTTGTGCCCACAATGGTGGTGCCATGGCTACTGCTGTGTGCCTCCTGGCTCATTCCCCAGACCTCTTTCCTCAGTAATGTCTGTGGACTTGGGATTGGGCTAGCGTGTATCCTTCCTGAAAGATAACATGCCAAAGGGTAAATCAAGATAGAGGGTCTCGGGGCTCAGTAGATCCATGGGCTCATAGGTAAGTAATCTGAGTCCTAGCATCACCTTTGAAAACCATGTGACTTGGGCAGCTTAAGTACTTTCTCTAGGCCAAAATTTCCTTACCTGGGAAAAACAACATAACTATCCCCTCATATCACATGCTGCCTTAGCACTATCAGTGAAATATTCTGATTTTTTTCCCTTGTGAGCTGGGGTATAAACCTATATTTGACTCACTATGAGAGTTCATTGGAAGAATCTGAAATACCTATGAGCTGGTGATGGTCCATGAAAGGAATAGGAAACAGATTTGTTTTGTTATTGTTTTTACTTGGTTTGATCTTTTATTCAGGAAAAAAAAGTGTTTAAGACAAACTTTTACTGTATGATTGGTTAAAAATTTAGGTCAAGCCTTACATGCCTTGTATATATATTTGGCAATTAGGAAAAACAGTTCTAAAATACAAAGTGGGCCTCATTTTTAAATATCAGAATTGATGATATTGGGGGTTGTACTCAGAACATTCCTAAAATCTCTATAAGCTCTTAGAGTAGGCAGTGTATAATTATACATAACATAGCTCTTTATCTTATTTTTAAATTTTATTGTAACTTCACTTATTTTAAACTTTTTTTCTAATATCACAATTTAAAGCCATAAACTCCCCTGTAAGCACTACTTTAGCTGCATCCCACAAGTTATGATATACTACGTCTTCATTGTCACTCAGTTAAAAATATTATCTAATTTTCCTTGGGTTGGAAGGGTCATTTATAAATGAGTTGCTTAACTTCTGCATATTTGGTGATTTTCTAGATTTCTTTTTGTTACTTATTTTTTATTTCTTTCATATTGTCCTTTTAAATTTTTTTCTGGACCTGCATTTGATATATCTTGGTGAATGTTCTATGTATACTTGAAAAGAACACATTCTGTAATTGGTGGGTATAGTGTTCAATATATATTACAGCTCAGTCAAGGTGCTGATGTTCGAGTCTTCTATGTTCTTATACGTCTATCACTGAGAGAAGACTATTGAGCTCTGCAACTAAAATTGTGGAGTTGTCTATTTTTTCCTTTCAACTCATTATTTTCCCTTCGTTTTGAAGCTCTCTTTTGGATGCATACACATGTAGGACTTGTATGTCATCTTAATGAATTCACCCTTTATCATCATTTAATTTACTCTGTTAATCTAAGTAATATTTTGCCCTAAAACCTTCGTTGTTTGATATAATAGTTATTCTGCCACATAAAAAAAGAATTCACATGGTATGTATTTTCCATCCTCAAATTTTTGACTTTTGTGTCTTTATATTTAAAGCATCTTTCATAGAGATAGCATGTAGTTGGTTGTCTAATCTGACAATCTCTGCATTTTAAACTGTGTCTAGCCCACTTACAGTTAGTGTAATTGTGGATATGGTTGAGTTTAACTCAGTCAGCTTGCTGTTTGTTTTCTCTTTGTCCCATATGTTCTTTGTTCCTCTTTTTCTTTTCCTGCCTTCAATTGCCTGTTTTTAGTATTTCACTTTATCTTCTCTGTTTGCTTATCATACCTCTTTATCTTATATGTAGTGATTTTAGTGCATCACAGACTACTTTCAGATAACACAACACTTCATAGCTAATGAAGAATTTTATAACATTGTATTTCTTTTTCTTTCCATTCTTTGTGTTATGTCATAATTTACTTCTATGTATATTATAAATCACACAGTATGTTACTGTTACTTTTATTTTAGACAATTATTTTTAATTAAAAAAGGAATAGCTACCATTTCTACTTCTTTTCATTCTTTTGTGCTTTCATGTTTCCATGTGGTATCATTTTCCTTTAGCCTGAAATTTTTTCAGGCTGACATTTAACACTTAACATTTCTTGTAGAACAGGTGTGATAAGTTCTTGGTTCTCAAAACCTCTTGGTTCTCAAAAAGTGTCTTTATTTTACTAAATATAGAATGATAGCCCCTGATAGCCTTTCATTCTCGAAGATGGCATTACATTACTTTTGGTTTGTATTTCTTCTGATGAGAAATCAGTAATTTTTTTTTAAAAAACAGGCTAGTTTACTTTATTTTTCTTGTATAAAACAGTGTGGTTGGACCCTAGATCCTCAGTGATCATTTTTATTATTACCCTGTATAATTCATTGTTTGTCTCTGATTTGTTTCCTGATTTTTCCTTTATCACTTGCTTTCAGCTATTTAGTTATCATGTGACTTAGGGTGGTTTTCTTTGTGTGCCTTGCTTGAAGTTTACTGATCTTGTATCTATGAGTTTAGAGTTTTCATCAACTCTAAAAAATTATCATAATTACTTCTTCAAGTATATTTTTCTCTGCTATTTTCTCCTCTCCTTCTAGGGTACCAGTTACACATGTATTAAACAACTTGATGTTGCTCAGTGGTGGGGTAACTGAATTTATTTATTTATTTATTTTTTTCAGCGTTGTCCCCCTCTATATTTCATTAGTTTCCATCATACTGCCTTTACGTTCTATGATCTTTTCTTTTGCAGCATCTACCATGTAGTTAAAGCCATCCAGTTAGGTTTTTTCACCCTCAAGTTGTATATTATAGTTCAAGAGGTTCCCTTTGCTCTTTTTTTAGTTTTCATTTCTGTATTGACATTCTTTTTTGTGTTCCATCATAATGATTGTATTTTCCTTTAAATGCTATATACTTACATATGTATGTATAGTAGTTGTTTTTTTTCTGATAGACACTTAATTTACTTGTTAAGGTATTGCCTTTTTGAAATTCTTTTCTGAATGCTCTGAGTGTTCACAATTATGTCTCCTTACTCTGTCTGGTTAGAAATTCAGCATATCTTTTCCCTGTGTGAACTACAGGAGTAGTTCTACCAGCTCCCTGATAGTTGTTGTTTCCTCAGCAGCTATTCTTTGCATAGTTTGAAGAGTCTCACCCTGTGTATGTATACGCTAGAGAGTATTAGGACAGCCTCTGGCCTCATTCCACTGCAAGTACAGAAGTGTGCTGTCACTTATGACTGCAGGAGTTAAACAGACTCAAGAAATGGTGGATGGATTGGTTTAGGGAAGGGGAAGTGTTAGCATCTATGTATCATCCCATTTTACTGGCCATGTTTTCTCTGATGTACAGTGGGTAGAAGCTCAACTTTTGGTTTCCTCTGGACTTTAAACTCTTTTAATGGTGGGAATGAGCACTAATATCCCTGTAGAATAAATGTGGGAATCTTTATCTTTCTATGGAGAGTATTTAGCCCTTTAGCTACCTCCAATTTTACTTAATATACCAACCTCAGATGGCATCACATACTGCTATTCCATCGACCTCTCAGAGCGTGTGGCACTGAAGCTTGACCAGAAGTTCCCCTTCAGCCTGATGAGGAGGATTTCAATGTTCAAGTACATCTCAGGCTCTTCAGCTGAACGAAGAGCAGCCCATAGCCGAAAGTAAGTTACAGAGCTCTTAAATCTTACTTTTAAAACAATTCCAGGGTTTGTGCAGAATATGACTGGTGCAGTGTCATAGGGGAAAAGGAACAGAGTTTGGGCAGCCCTGGGCCCAGAAAATCTACACATAGCTGTTCTTAGTACTCTAGAGTCTTCCCAACTACATCAAAAGTACGTGCCGAGCAGAGATGGGAAAGGGAGAGCACTGGAAGCACTGTCTAATCCTCAATGGCATATAGCAGATTGAGGGGCGGGGAGGAGGTGGAGCTCTTTGCTTCCAAGCCCTACGCACTCCCTTTCTACTGTTCTACTCTGCTTCTCTCTTGAGTCCATCACTGGTTTTTGTTCATGCTAAGACTACAATGTAGGATGTTTTCTTTATTTCAACAATCCCTCCAAAAAGGACCTACTTTGAAGCCAAGGTGCTTTGTCAGTGGCCTTTTCCTGCCTGCAACTAACTGTGGTGTCAGTTTTGCTCTCCTTGCTAACCTAGGTGCAGGGTTTTAGTTGAATCAGAAGCCGTTCCTCGTGGCTAATCTCCGGAGATGGACACTCCCAACCTTTACTGACCCAGCGCCTTTTGACTATATTCTGAAAGCAGGGAGGGGAACTGGGAAAAAAGAAAAGCAAATTCACCGTTTTTCTTTTTTTTTTTTTTTGTTTCAGACAAGTAATTCCTGGGGTCTAAATACATGGGAGATTGTTTAAATTTAGAATTAGGTATGTGTGGCTTTTTGGCTTTTACTTGTTATTCTCTTAGAATCTAGAGAATTAAGGAGTCTCCAGGTGCAAACTTCTACCCTGAAAAAGAATCCCCTCTAAAACAGCTGATGGTGGTCATGTGCCCTTAATTTACACTACCCTGGTATCTGAGAGCCCCCACCCCCACCCCACCATTACCACTCATGCCACTGTCAAGGCGGCCTCTGACGAGAGTGTTCTACCATGCTAAACTGTAGTCACCTCTCAGTAATAGTGGCACTTGAATGATAGGTCTGGTCCTGCTTCACCAGGGAGGAGTGGGGAACTGTGACCTTTTCACTTTCTTTCACATAGCATAGTTTTTGATCGCTTGTCATTCTGGCCTGCTGCAGGCACCCAGAACAGAATAGGTTGTTTCAGATGGCCTGTGATAATGGGATGTGGACAGTGTAACAACATACACATTGGTTTTGGTGGTAGAGATGACTGTCTTGCAGCCTTGATTCTTGGCGACTCTTGTTGAACTGGTCAGCCAAACCTCACATTAAAAATAATATCCCACAAGAAGTTCTGCTACATTGTGTCCTGAACCTGTACTTAAGCCCCTCATTTGTAAAGCCAATTTTTCATTGAAATGTATACAATCACCTAATACAAACATCAGTAGTATTGGCATTTGTTCTCCATTTGGAACTTTGTACAAATTCAGAGGATAAAAGCCGTGGTCCCAGGCACATTACCTGTGCTGTGGTCTTTAACCTCAGCACAGACAGCTTCCCAAGTCTGTCATGTCAATTCCTGCCAGTCAGGACTTTGAGTTATGAGTCTCTGTTCTGAAGTCACAGGTAGACAATTTCTCAGCAGACAAGGCTCAGGCCCAAGCCCTGTTACCCCATGAGTGTCCTCCCACCGTCCCTCCCACAAAGGTGGATTCATTCTCTTCGGGTAGAGTTGCTGAGCCAGTTCACATGCATGAGCTGCTGTGATCTGGCCCTCATCTCCATCCAGTGTGCAAGTTGTGTAAATAGACCAGCCCTCAGTGTCCCTTCATACTGCTGGCTTGCAGCAGGGCCCTGAGTGGGCCCTTCTCTCTCTGGGCATCTGTTTTCTTTGAAATTAACCTTTTCCCCAACTTACACTTAGAGCTAGTTAACAGGAAATGTTTGCAGCACGTTGTAGAATGAACAGTTCCTTGCCCCAAGCATTTCTCCTGTGGGTGCTGCACGCCTTGGCATTGCTAGCTGAATGACCATTTTGTCTCTTGTTCATTCCAGGATGAACCCTGTGCCTGGCTCCTACCCGACGCAGAGTGGCCACCCTCATCTGACCCCAAGCCACCCTGTCGCCCAGATGCAGCATGCCAGTGGCCAGAAATTAGCCTCTTGGCCACCCTGTGCTCCTGGGCACATGCCCAGCCTGCCTCCATACCAGCCTGCCTCCGGCCTGTGTTATGTACAGAACCATTTTGGCACAACCCCTAACTCCTCTGGTGTCTATCCGGCTTCTGCAGGTGCCTCCCTGGGGGTTCAGCCCCCTGCCCCCCTCAACTGCCCTGGCACAGTGTACTCTGGAGCCCTGGCCACTCCAATGGCTGCAGGCTCCAAGGAGTGCTCACGGGTCCTGATCCCCTGAGAGAGATTTTCCAGGGAAGTTATCTCACATCATGGCCTTCTGAAGAAGGTCCTCTCTGAGATTTTCTTTACAAAAAATTATTTATTGAACACCTCTATGTGCCAGGCTCTGTGTTGAGTACTTTGATATTCCTATTTCAATCTCATTCATCTTTATGACAACTTTGTGAAGTGCAGTTTCTTGTCCCCAGTTTACAGATGCAGAAAGCGAGACACTTTGTGATGCTATAAGGTTGTGTAGCTCTGTGGTGACATGGCTGGGGCGCTTGGCGTCAGGCCAAGGCTCCTCCCACTCACAGTCCTGCCTCCCGGAGAGCACCTGGGAGAACAGGGCTCAGGTCGTCTGTGGCAACTCCAGCTCTGCATTTCCTTCCTGTCATGTGTGTCGTGCTCTTGGTTATAATGTGTCCGTGTATCTTGTGTCTGCCTTTTGGAAGCTACCAGCTGGCGTGCTCGGCAGTCCCCAGGCCTGTGTCGTGTTTCTCCCTGCAGTGACGCCCCCACCCAGCCTTCTGCCCCAGAAGTGGTGAGGCGGACCAGTGTGAACCGCAGTGGACTGCCTGTGGATCCATAGTGTTAACTGCCTTTGTATAAAGAAACAGCCTTCAAACTGCCTGTGGTGTGTGGTCTCTCTCTGGTCTGGTGGAGGAATAGAGAGAGCATTGAGATTTGGGCAGTGGTGACGTGGGGTAATGAAGAGGAGAAGTGTTGGAGGGTCATTGAGTCAGGAAAACAACCTCCACTACACTTGGGCAGGGGGGTGAATTGCAACAGTGCCAGGAGAGCTGAAATAGCAACCCTGAGATTGGCAACTCCTGCCCTAAATAGGGGAGCATGCTCCCAGGGCTCCCGCTTGGGCCACTGTGAAAAGGGCTGTCTTACAGGACATTGTACCAAGGAGTAACATGGGTATAGGCAGCAACAACATCTGTAGCCCAAAGCAGGGAGAAGAGCCCTGGCATCTCTCCTGTCCCATTTCCCATCAGTGTCCCACTGGGCCAGATTCACCAGGAATGCATTACCAAGAGAACCCAGGAAATGTAGTTTGTGGGGGTCGGCCTCATGGAGGTAGGACAGGGCAGCAGTGTAACTGAGCCGACAGGGACTTGACTAGCCCAAGGAGAGTGCATGGCTTCTAATGCACATCAGGTGCAGCTCCCCCCTTGCGCTCATGTCAAGCAATGCCCCGACTTGCAGGTGCTTCCATGCATATCATCACACTTGGCCTTCATTTACCACAGGAGCTGGATGGCTCACTCTGGGTTGGCTTTTTGATAGGCGCCAGGTATTAGAGGTGGATAAGGCACACTCACAAATCCACCCAGCCACGTGGGGCCCACAGTGACAGGCATACACCTGGGCGACCTCATTTGGGCGAGGCGTTGGGGGTGGAGCTGAGCAGGTGACTCCTGAGCTGGATTGTGAAGGAGGATTCACCAATCAAGGAGCCAGGTGCCCAGGTTGCATTCGGCACATCTGCAGTCACAGAGCAAGTCTTGCAGGGCCCAGCCTGGCCTCCAACTCCAGCCGTACCTGGCAACTTCCCCAGTGTCACTTGGTGAGAACGGGCTGCTGTATGTCCCTTGCATTTTCCTTCCACTCCTCTCCCAGGCCCATACCCAGCAGCAGCTGAGAGGGCCCCCTGCCCCCAGTGAGGCACGGTCATGTCTCTTGTGTTGGGCCTCATGGCATGGACTGCCTGGCTGTAGAGGCCATGGGCCTGGGGATGATAGGGCTGGGGGACCCTCTCAACTTCTCACACGTCTCTAAATAGAGTTATAAGGGTCCTCAGAAGCCATTCATTCCAACCATTACCCCTTCCTGGTGTTACTAGTGGGGTCCTGGGAGGCAGGACAGGTATGGCAGAGCAGCCACCAGCAACCCTGACTACAGCATCTGCTGAGACAGCTACTCTGACACTGACCTTTTGCCTGTTTGTTCCACTGGACTTCCCTCGGCAGCAGTGTATGAGCTGCTGCCTGGAAGCAGGTCAGAGGAGGCCATCTCTCCCCTCTGTGTGCGCTTCAGAGGAGCTACCAAGCCCCACCCCCATTTGCCTGTCAAATCATACACATCCACAAACACTGAGTGTATGCTGAGACTCGAGCTGGAGGCTGGGATGAGCTGGGCTAGAGGTTGGGATAAAGGTCAACTCCGTGAGCAGAGAAGCACAAAGCAGGGCTAGGGCTCTGTAAATATTTGTCTAAATATTTGTTGAATAAGAGGCTGACCCCTGCCCTCAGGGAACTCTGGAGGGGTGGGAGAGCAGGGCCTAGGTGGAGGAGGGGAATGGACTAATAACTAACTCGGCAACACTTCAGAGGGCTCTCAGAAGAGCCCCCTGCCTCCTCCTGTCCTGGAGAGCTGGTGAGCTGAGGATCAGATATTGAGCACACTCACGGAGGGAGTTTTGGAGGCGGGGAAGGAAGAGGCTATTGTTAGAATGAAGAACACGTGATCTTAGCAGGAGGGAAGGCTATGACTCCCTGCAACCAGAAACCTCTCTCCTATCCCCAGGCAACAGGCCCAGCTGCAGTCAGAGAAGCTTCCAGACCTCATCTAGTTTCTTGGCTTGTCAGCAGGGAGCAGCAGAGAAGCAGAATGACACTGGGGCCATCTTTACAAACCTTCCCTCGCAGGTTGAGCTTCTGAGGCCCTGGGGGGACAGGAAGAAGAGGGCTGGTGCCTTCCTTCCAAAAACTCACCTCCCAGTGAGGGAGTCAGATTTGTGCCTAACTACAGCACAAAATAAAGGCTGTGTTCCCTGCCAGCCTCCATTCCTTCTCACACTTGTTCTTTCATTCATTCATGTAAAACCTGAGTCCCAGGCCTGTGCTAAGCTCTGGGGTCATGAAGATGCAGAAGGCCCAGGCCTGCCTTCCATGTGCCTAGTCCATTAAGGGAGATGCGCTATATGGAGTGAGAGAGAGAGAGGAGCCACGTGGAGGGTCAGAGGAGAAACTTCCAAGGAGGAGAGTTGCTGGACCAGGGCAAGGGCCAGGAGAAGAAGGGCACAGCATGAGCAGAAGCAAGAGGGTGGAGATCCAGAAGGTGCACACACTAGGAAAGAGCTGGTTGCAGCAGCCCAAGCTGGTGGCCCAGGCCTGCAGGCTTGGGGGGTAGGGAGGGAAGTAGGGGAGAACAAGCTAGGTAGGGGGAGGCTGAAACAGAAGCCGGGTGTGCAAAGATTTCTGGGGTTGTCCTGAGCTTGTGGCCAAGCTGAATATGTGCACACAGTCTTACTCCTGAAATCCAGTCCTCCTTCCCCAGCTGGAGGAGCCTGATTGCTCTCAAGTGAGTGGGATAGGGGATAGGGGAAGGCCCCCAAAAGAGCTGGAGGCAGAATAACCCTGTAGGATGAGATTCACACAGGCATGGAATGTGAGGGTGTGGGGAACTGACCTTGGAGTTGGATGCTGGTCCCTTGGGCTCTTGAGACCCACAGAGCACCTCCCTGGCCTCCTTCCCTGATGCTTCCTGGGCTCGGAAGTGCCAGTCTGTGCATGAACCACGGTCAGCTGCAAGGGCAACACCCTAACCTGCACCTGAAGCTCCAGGCCATTCCCAGATCACACCTGGAAACTTGCTCCAGGGTTCTGATTAAAACCTGGAGGCCCTCCCAGGGAAAGTCCCCAGAGGCTTGCCTGCCCAGTTCTACCCTTGAACCAGAGCCAAGTCACATCTCAAGGCTGCCTTTGGTGGAACTTTTCCTCCTGGGGGATCTAGGCCTCCTACAAGCCGAGGGCCTAGGATGGGAAGTGGCTCTGGGATAGCTCAGAACTTCCCAGTGCCCAAGAAAGCTGGAACCACATAGCACCCCCTGCACCCCCCACCAAACAGCCTACACAGACTCATAGAAACACAGGCACTACATTCTGAACATGTATGTGTGCATGAGCTCAAAAATCTGAGCTCTCACCCATATCGATTCAAGTTCAGACTGCTAGATGCCTACCACAAAAATGCACACTCAGAATCACGTGAGAGCTGGTCTGCATGCGCCTGTACACACACACACCTGTCACATCACAGGCAAAGCAAACGTTCGGGTGGGAATCCCTGTACCTCTAGCTGGCCCAACTTTATCTTCCACCACCCCCTGCCTTTCCCCAAACATACAGTGAGATGAGCAGATGGCTGGCAGGAAGCATCTGAAAATGAGCAAAATCTTCAGGAACAGGTATCGCCATCTACTGCTCTGAAGAACAGGGTCCTGCCCTTCCTGACCTCCCGTCTGCCCACCACTTGCCTGGAACACCATCAGAGGGCTGTTGCTTTGAATTAGGGTCACCAGACATTGAAGGACACTAGAAAAGAGCCTAAGTCCCACCCTCAGCCCACACTGGTGAACATGAGACCCAGAGAGGGGCAGGTATTTGGTTAAGGACACGCAGTGAATCCGTCCCTGAAGACGGTGGCCACCACTGCCAGGAGCGAGGAAGAGGAGAGGCAGGATTCCTCCTAGAGCCCCCTGAGGGAGCATGGCCCAGTCTACGCCTTGATTTGGGAGTTTTGGCCTCCAGAACTATGCCTGGATACAGCTCTGTTGTTTGAAGCTTGATACTCTTTGTTGCACTAACTCCAGGAAGAGAATACAGGCAGGTTCATCTCCCCAAACAGCTATGCCCCCCAGTGTCACAGTCCTGCTCGGCACCCAGGAACACCCCATGACAAGCCTCATCCTGTGGCACCTGCTCTGCCCTGTCACGGCCTGGAGCCGAGCAGGCCTCTCCGGGACGAATGTGGAGAAGGGTATTCCAGGGGAGAACAGTGTGTGCCAAGAGAGGGGTGTTCGCTTGGTTGGACCCAAAAGTGGGGTGCGGAAAGGTCAGTGAGGGTTTGTACTTAGAGTTCAACTTGTGAGGCCAAGCCAGCCAGGGTGGGAAGGGCCTTGGGGTGCACTTGCTCCTGGGGTTGGTAAGACCAGTGAATGCCTCTGCTCGGGCTGACGTGTGGGGCTCTCGAGGGAGACCCAAACACAAATTTGCCTGTGACAGAGCCCGGGCTGAGGCAGGGCCCTCCCCTGGGCAGCCCCTTGGATTCAAGGGTCAGGAGGCTGGAGCTTGCGCTCAGGGCAGGCAGAGCTGGCCCTCCCACGTGCCTGCCTCCTCCGGCGAAGGGCGAGCCAGCTCTGCCATGTGATGGGCCGGCTCCTCTGCCCCACGCACAGCCAGGGCATTCCTGTGGTTGCCAGAGAAGGAATCTAAAACCCTTGAGCCTCCTGTTTGTTCTTTGTTGCTCTCCACTCCCAGGTGTGGTCCATCTTCCCTTAACTCCCAGGGCTCCAAGTATACAGAAAGGTCACCTGCCATTACAGGTGAGGTAGGGCATGGCCAGGTGGGAGGGTGAAGGCCACGTGTCCCACTGCGAACTCCTCCCCTCTGCCTCGAAAGAATGTGGGCATGGGTGGGGGACTCTCAGCCCTCATTGCCCGAGGGCTCTGCCAGGGACACAGGCTCTGCAGCCTTGCTGGGGGTGCCGGGACAAGGCCGAGCCCACGGCCCACCTTGTCCTGTAGGAGAAGACAGCTGGCCTGAACCATGAGTGTCAGATCCCGCAACTCTCTCATCCCTTCTCCTTATCAGCACAGCAAGGCTGGAGGAGAGGAGGGTCCAGAGCTCTCCTGGGGCCTGGCGTGGAGGGCAGTATGTCCCAACAACAGCACCTCACAAGTCTTCCTTCCCTGGAGGAAGCCAGAATGGACGGGGGAGTAATGAGCCTGCACATTAGCACTGTGGCTCAGGAACACCATGAGGCAGGTCTGTGTTCAACACGGGGGCAGGGAGATGGGTTTGAAGGTGCAGGAGACACGGCACTAACTCCTGGAAATGAATCCTCCGATGGAAGGGCCCTTCGGCCGGCTGGGCTGGCCGTGGGGCACTGAGGGCTGTGCTAAAAAGGCCCTAAGCCCTCTGGTCTGAGAGGAAAGATGCCTTCCCTGGGGCTGCACGGGGAGGGCAAGTAAACCCACAAATGCACCCCATCCCAGGTAGCTGAACACTGCCCTGCCCTGCCCTGGCCAGGCCTCTGCAGCCAGTGTGGCTCAGTGCCTACTGGTATCCAGCAAGCACTCCAGGATGTTTGGGATAGAACCCCCTGCCTGGAGGCCAGTCTGAAACCCACCTGCCGCAAGCCCTGGCCTGAGGGAGAAGCCTGGGCCTCCCTTCCCAAGGGCGCCTGGCCCTCCTGTGGCTTCCGCACCTGGAAGAGGGTCAGCTTTCCTGAGAACCAAGGGCTGGCAGGGAGTCAGGTTGCAACTGGCTGCAGGGAAAAGGGTCTGGAGCTCAGGTTGCCACTCACCCTGGGAGGCGCCCCTGGAATTAGGTAACAGTTCCAGCCCTCCAGAACCTGGCCCCTTACCCCTTCACCAGTCTTGAAAGGCAAAGTCCTGAACAAGGTTGGATAAGTCGGAGCAGAAGGGAGGAGGAGGGGTAAGATGTGGCTTTGCAGGGTCCCTGGGCCTATCACCCAGCACTGCAAGGCAGGGGCTGTCTCTCCCATTCCATGGATGAGCATATTGAGGCTTGGGGAAGGAAGTGAATGGCCAGTAAAGGCAGAGTCTCGACGAGCACCCACTGGTCCTGCCTGCTCTTCTAGAGCCAGGCGAAGGCCTTGCAGAGCAGATGTCCAGGTGCCTCTGCCAGACGTGACTTACCCCACCTGCGGCTTCTCGGAGCTCTGCGTGTGCATGAGCACACATGTGCAGGAGTGTGTGCCTGTGTGTTTCTGTTTGCGTGCTCGCGTACATGCATGCTGTATGTTTATGCGCCTGTGTGTGTGGGCTGGGGACTGGATTCCTCCTGAGAGGAGGTTCTGAGTGCCTTCATCTCTGTCACTGCTCCTCCCTGAGCCCTCCCCCTCATGGAACCATCTGTAAACCTCCCTCCTTCTCAGGGAGTTCCCCTTCCCTCTGCCCCCTCAGGATCCCCTTCCTCTCATCAAGCCCCTTCCCCATTTAACTCTTGAGTGTCACCTGCCCCTGTCTGCCCACACCTCCCTCCCCACCCTGGGGGCAGTCTCAGGGAGTCATCTCTCTAGAGAACAGCTCCTCAGCACTGCTGGCTGCTGGCCTCCGCATCAGAAGGACCCTAAGAGTATCTGTGGGGATGAATGAGGACGCCAGTTCCCACCTCTGGCCTGGGGGAACAGGCAACCCTTGTAGCTACTAATGGGACCCTTCCCTCCCCAGAAACCCTCCAGCGTCTCCATTGTCCAGCTTGGTCTTCAGAGAATATTCAGTTAAGTGTGCTAACAGCCCATTGAATGCAGAGGCCAGACGTCTGGATTCCCACTGGGTCCTGCAGCAGAGTCATTCACAGGGGCACAGAGAAGCAAAGTACATCATCAAGGGTCGCATAGTCAAGGAGTGAGGGTGGAACCCAGGTGGAAGAATTTTGTCAAAACCCAGGCTCCTGCATTATGACCGCCTGCTGGGGTGCAGCCAGGACCCATGTCACAGCAGTGTGGGGCTCAGAGAGTGGCATGATCCTCTGGGAACACCGTTCCTGGTATCGCCTGGTATGGCCAGATACAGCCTGATGAGTCCCTCATTTGGGTCTGCTCCAAGAGGACAGGGACTTGGTCCAGACAGGGACACAAACAGAGAAATGTCCTGTAGAAAGGTCCAGAAGGCCCCTGGTGCATCTGGGAAAGGCACCGAAAATGGGAAACTAGAAAGATGAGCCCGGGCATTGGTGATAAACCTTGACATAGGAAGCGTGAGGGTGAGTGTGAGTGAGTGCGTGAGTGCGTGAGTGTGTGTGTGTGTGTGTGTGTGTGTGTGTGTGTGTGTGTGTGTGTTCTGCTGGGAGAAAAAGGGGCTGATGGGAAAGCCAAGCTTGGAGACAGAGGGAACACAAGGGCGGTGCCCAGGCCTGGTGGATCTACCCGGGTCTACCTGCCTGTGAGGCCCTGGCCCCCAGCCCGGCACACGCGGCTCGCGGTGTGATCATGCTGCTCACCGACGCTTTTCTGGGAACCGCATGGGTCGGCGGAGGCGCTCCACGGGCCTGTCTGCAGATGAACAGGCTGCCTTGAGAGGTGGCCTGGTGCTGCCCTGTCTGCAGATGAACAGGCTGCCTTGAGAGGTGGCCTGGTGCTGCCACTGAGGGGGGCAGAAGAGAGGGACCATAAGGACTGAATTTTATGAGCTCTAGGATCCCGCCAGGCCCGGCATGCTGGTCCCCCTGCCCTGCTATTGGGAAAGCTGTGGCGAGCAGAGGATCACATGGTCCACGGTCCTCCAAGCGACCTCACCCATGAGGGAGGAGACCATTGTCAGAGCCAAAGCTTGGGCACAGTGGCATGGGACAGGGTGGAATGGGATGACCCTGCCGGCCTTGCCATCTTTCTGGCTGCAGAGTGGGTAAGAAAGAGGCTGGTGGGAAGCCCTGTCAGAAACAGCAGCCACTGCCGCGAGGGTGGGGGCACACGGAGGAGCTGGCAACAGGGGGTCGGACTTTTCAAAGGGTAGTGCTGACACTAGGTCATTTGTGTACACTGCAGGGAAAGGCTCAGGCAGAAGCCCTGGCACCAGGGAGATGCCACAGGCATCCACACAGATCTCTGGGGTCCCAAGGCTCTTAATGCTGCGTGTTTGCAAGTGAGATTTCTAAGAGCCACTGGCCCTGCCCAGCCTGGCAGGTTAGCCGGTGGTGCCCGTCTTTTGATGAATGTCCCCTACTCATCCAGGAAGTGGCTCTCCTGGAGGTCTCAGAGATGGGAATGTTCGTGGCCAGATCCACAGCCTACGGACCCCAAAGGGCGGGATCCAGCTCCCCTCCAGGGCCTTGGCAGCTTCCCCAGCGTCCGGGGTTTTACCCGACTCACCTTGAGACAGCTTCTGCACGTTCAGCCGCAAGTAACAAAACCCCAGCTCAAACTGGCTTACCAAGTGAGAACACTCACGGTCTCACATTGAAAGAGGTCCTGAGGCAGGATGGGCGAGCAGCGGCTCGGCGCGGCCAGGGTGCAGGGTCTCACTGCCCTAGAGCCCTCACCATTGGCCTCCTTGTCAGACCGTTCCCCTCACGGCCACAAGGCTGCTGATCTGGTATCACTGCTGCACATGGCAAAATCCAGAGGCAGAAAGGGGCCATGTCCTTCAGTATCTTTCTCTTGGGAGCCGGGAGCCCCTTCCCTGCAGCCTCCCAGCACTCCCTTCCTCCTGTCTCCTGGGCTGCAATAGGAGCTTGTGTCGCCCCTGTCAGTTGCTGTGGACACCTTTGGGTGCAGGGGCCATTTTTAGGAGTCAGCTGGAGGGAACAGGAGCAAAGTGGGGGACACTTTGGAGGTGGGAGGCGTGTCTGGAGCAGGTAAGGTGAGACGTTGAGGAAGGAAGAGCGCTAAGGTATATTTGGACTGGTTTCCAGAACACCTCACTGCCCTAATCATTTTTCTGTTTATTCATTCACTTGTTCCTTCAAGTAGTGATTGAGTGCCTAGTGCATGCTAGGTCCTGTGTTAGTCCTATGCAGTATTATTGTTATTTCTTAAAGATGAAGAAACTGAGGCTACCAGGTGGCAGAACTTGTTCAAGGTCCCAGAGAGGTAAGAGGTAGAGAGGTAAGATAATCTTACCTCTAGCTTCTTTTGTTTTGTTTTAAGATTTATTTATTTATGTATGCATACAAGAGCTGGGTGTAGGCCAGAGGTGTGGGGGTGCAGGTGGTGAGAGGATTTACCAGAGACAGAGTAGGGAGCAGAACAGGCGGATCTGCTGAAGTACACTTCTGAGGGGAGCAGCAGGTGAGGCAGGAGAGGTCTGCTGTGCCATGTGGGAACCTCCCTGGCTGGGGATCGAACTCGTGCTGCTGTGGCTGCCAATAGCTTCATAGGCTGAGACTTAACCCCTTGGCCACCAGAGAGGCCCCACCTCTCTAGCCTCTGATGCAGGGTGCAAGCTCCTCAAGCAAGGGGAGCTGGAGAGCTGTGTCCTGAATGGAGCTCACTCTCCCGGGCCCTGATTGGCCCCATAAGAGGGCTGGAGGGGGGTTCTGTGATGTCTGATGAGGGTTGAGGACCTTGGCCAGGGCAGAGGTTGTCCTAGAACCAACTCCAGGCCCGGCTGCTGCCTTCAGTCCCAGCAGGAGCATTTAGGGAGGAGACAGTTCTCACACCTAATCCTCACGCAGGGCTGCACACCTAATCCCTCACAGCACGCCTCTGCCCCATAAAAGATCACCATGGGGCTCAAGTCCTGGGAAACCAGGACGGTCTTCAGCACAGCCCTGTGTGGGGTCCCCACACCCCAGCTCCCCAGGTGGGTGCCTCCTCCAGCACAGGGCAGGACAGGATGGGGTGGGAGCTGGGGCCAGGGACTATAGACCATGGCAGTGCTGCTGCCTGGCCTCTCCCTGCACCTCTGAGGGAAGCCTGGTCAGAGGAAGGAGGGGGGAGAGCAGGCTGTCCGCATCTGGCAGGCCAACTGGAACCGAGACCCAAGGGCAGCTGGCAGTGGGGTGGCCAGGGCCAAGCCTCAGTGAGGAGGTGCAATAGCTGGCGGGACCTGCCATGCCTTCCATCCTGTCTAGTCTGGGGTGGCGGAGGGGAGGAGGGAGCTGGTGTGGAGCCTGCCCCCTGCCTGTGCCCGACCAGGTGGTGCAGGGGACCATGTTCTGGACGGCTGTGTGATGCTGAAGGCTCTCGTCCCAGCCTAGCAGGCACTTGCTGTGTGTCCTTGGGAAAGTGTTTCGATCTCTCTGGTCTGAGTGGTCTCATCTGTAAAATGACATCACACAGCCATCGCGCATGATGATCTTTAAGGTTCCTCTGGCTGACAAGCTCTGCTTTAAGTGTGTGGTGGGACTGGATGTTGCTGGGCCCCCCTCTTGCGCCCCGCCTCACCTGCTGTCACCCTCGTCCCATCCCACTACCATCCCCAATTTCCTGCCCTGACCCCCATGCCGGGCTCTAGTGGTTTTCCAAGGGCCTGTGAGGTGCAGAGCCTCATGGTCAGCTTCTCTCTTCCCTGGAGGCAGACTGGGCAGTATCTTTGGCTGAGAGAGGTCACAAGACTACACGGCAGGGGAGGCACATGGTTGGCCTGTCAAAGGCAGTCTTGACATGCAATTCCAGTGGGCCTGGATAGGCAGAGGGGTCTCTGGGGGTGCTAGCCCAGCTGCAGGGTGTAGGACTGAGTCTCTGGAAAACCACCCCTAGTTTCTCTAGAGCTTTGCTCTCTGGCCACCTGCAGAGTGAAAATGCTTATGACGATGTGTACAGATGTGTACGGATTCCTCGCCTCTAGACTGGGATTCCCTGGCATGGTGCCTGGGGGATGCCACTGCTCTGGTTGGCCTGGGAAGAGGTGGTGGGAGGCTGAACCTCCACCTCCAAGGAGAGGCCTTCGCCTGGGAGGCTTCTGGAATTTCCATGGTATGAGCACCAGCAACCACCTACGGAAGACCCAGAGGCACCCGGCTTAGGCCAGGAGTTAAGGTGTTATTCTCTGGAGCCTCTCGACAAAGGGGAGGAGTATGACCTTGCCAAGGCAGAAACAGCCTTAAGTGTGAAGGCCCTGGCGAGTGTGGCCAGCTGCGTGCAGGCTGGGCGGCTCAAGTCAAGAAGGGAGGTCGTAGGACTCTTGCTTCTCAAGCAAAACACTAATCCCTCTTGAAAAACACGTTCTGGGCAGTGAGGCCTGTGTTTTTTTCTTTCCTGAGTTCCGGCATTGTCTTTTTCTCTTGGCAGGCTTGGTATAGCCAATGCTGCCAAAATGAATAAAATAATCCTGTTACCGTCCCACAGAGCTGTGTGAGGGACCTGATCAGGTTTTCTTCCTTGTGGGGAGTGATCCCTCAAAGCAGAGGGCTTCTCACAGCCCCGGGAGAGAAATTCTCTCTGAGCCCAAATGTGGGCAAAACCCCTTCCTCAGAAATGTGCTGAGGGCCACTTTGGAAAGAATCCTGTGAAAAATGATGCTGGAAACCAAGAAAGAGTGAAGGGTAACCAGGGCTGTTTGTCCTTTACTAGAGCGCTCATCCTCCTAACTCACTGGGCTCTCCGGAGCTTTTGGTGAGGCCCCCCAGCCTCAGGCCCCTTCAGCATCAGTCCCCCAGACTCCTCAGACTCATCCCCACACTGATCTTGGGTGCAACATCCTCCCCAGCTTAGGAAAAATCATCCAATTTCCCTCACACCTGGACACACTCTTCTTTCATAACTTGATTTCCATTCATTTTAGAAATCGGAGAATTTAATATCTTGGAAGATATTCCCCTTTGTTTCACTCATTTAATTCTCAAACCAACTTTGGAAAGTGAGTTGACACATTCCCATTTTACAGACTGAGGAATCGAGGCCTAGAGATGGAAAGACTTGTACAGGGTCAGAGATGGGTTTTCATGAAGCCAGAGTCACTTAAGTTCCAGGATCCTCATTTGCTGAAAACAAGAACATGTATGAAAATTATTATTTTATTGCTAGAAAGGCTTAAGGAAGATTTGTTTTTCTTTATTGAGAAAGATTGGTTTTCAACACTGTATATGATTTGGGGAATAGAACTGAAAGCACTATGAATGAGTTTTAACTCTTTCATTATTACAAGTCACCATCTGGTGACTTTATTCAGCAAAACGAAACAAGTCTGTATAATCATATTTGTAATATCATATTACTTTTCTTGAAGGAGACCCCAATCTTCATCTGTCCAGAAAAACCTGCTCAAGGCCTGCTGGGACTTCTCAGGGAATAAGTAGCAGGATAGAGGCCCCAAATCAGCTGTCTTCCTACCTCCTTCTGTCTACCCCGTGCCCCCTCTTGCTCCCACCCTGGCCTTCTCATTCCTGCTGACCTGGAGCTAATGGGTAGGTGTATCACACCTGCTCTGTTTACCTGCAAAGGTTGAGGTAGATTCATGGGAAATGGTTAACATCAACTTTCCTATTTCGTATCTTACTTTAAAAATAATCCTATAATCTCTGTTAGGGGTGATTAGACCAACTCCTATGGTGCAAGGTGGAATTTACACGGGATGCATGTCAGCTGGTTCAAAGGGAAATGTAAGACAATCAGAGATTTCATAGATGGATGGGCTTCCTGAAAAGGCAGTGAGCACCCAGTCATGGGGTGTATGTAAAAGGAGGCAGCAAGCCATGAGCTGCTGAGGAGGTGAATCTAAATTTGGGGTGGAGGGTTGTTCAGGTAGAAGCTGTGTAAAATGGGAGTCTAAGAATCTTTGGGGGCAGCAGCATGAAAAGAGAGCAACCTAGCATGTAAATGAGAGAACAGAAGGCAGAGGTCTCAGGATTGAGGTCTGGGATTGAAGGGGCTTGGAAGCCTGGGTAGCAGGGTGGCGGTCTCTTATGTGAGCTTAGCCCCCCCCCCATTTGGGGCATATGACGGCCACCAAGACTGTTCTTCCCGACTCTACCCCCAGCTCTGCTCTGGGAGAAGAGGCTTTGATTTCTCCCCACAGGCATCACTATGCTCAGAGGTACAAGAAGAGCTGAGGAAGCCGCGTTTCTATCCCAGCTCAGCTCTTGACCTTGCTGGATGTAATTTGAGATACATCCATGGGCCTAGGTTTCTCCCAAGACAACTAATATCTGCTCATCACCTTATTGCAGTTGCTGCTGAGGTCGGATTTGATACTGAGAGGATCCTGAAAGCCCAACCCCTTTATGAACTGTCAGCTAACCTGCACCTCAGAGCAGAACAGAGCCTCGGTTTCCTCATCTATAACATAGGAACAACCATATCCATCTTGTGGGATTATGTGAGATTTTAATTAAATCTGTGGCTTTCAAACTTTAGCCTATATCAGAATCACCTGGGAGACTTTTGCTAAAACACAGATTTCAGGGTTCCCTCACCCCAAGAGTTTCTGATTAAGTAGACATAGGAAGAGGTCTGAAATTGGGCATGTCCCACAGATTCTCAGGTGATGCTCATGCCCTTGATTTGCGGACACTTTGAGCATTACTGAGCTAGACTAGTAGGTGCTGGAGTGTGAGCTAGCCAGGAACCCAGCAGTCTGCCGTCCGCAGGCCGGCTGTAACCCACTGCCATTTCTGCCGGGTGACCTGGCACATAGTAGGTGTTCTTGGTAAGCCCTGTTTGAACTGAACACTCAGGGAAGCTAAGCAGGCTCCTCCCCCGGGACCCTATCGCAATGGTGGTCAGGGATGTTCTAGTTGTTATGGCAATAGCAACAGCAGTCTGGCGATTTCTGGAAAACAATCCCGGGTTTCTTTGCAATATTGGGGACAGAGGGCAAAGGTCCTGGCCTAGCACATGTGGACAAAAATGTGAGGGAGAGAAGGAAGGGGTGTTGCTTCAAGGCCTCCCCTTATAGGACACTCTCCCATTCGCTCTGCACTTGCTCTCACTCCCAAATACAAACCCAGGAAGGATTTAAACTTTGGTTGCATAACAGAGACAGGAACAAAGGAAGGGGGTGTATGGAGGATGCAGGGAGCAGAAGAGAGGAAAGGATCTGGGTTCCTGAGAACCACGTGCCCTGAGTCACTTCACACACGTTAACCCACTCAGTCCCTCCCAGACCCGAGGGCCATATTACAAGGACGCCTTCAGGGTCACACAGCTGGCTGGGCCTTGGTGTAGTCCCAACTGGAAAGGCCATCTGCTGCTGCCAGAGGCCATGTTTGCTCTATCCTTTCAGGGCTGCCTCTGTGAAGGTGCTAAACTTTAGAAATGGTTAGAAGGGCCCAGGAGGTGTGGGGGTGGCAGGAAGGCTGCAAGGAAGGTCTAGGAAAGTTTTTTAATACATACCTCAGGGAGCCAGGCCCATCATCACGTGGGCTTTGGCCTTCATAGCAACCTCCCCTCCTCTTTATCTGCATCCCTGTTTGTGTCCATCAGACCCACAATTTGGACACACCAGCCCCACTCTAGTTCTGGTAAAGTGAACCCCATTAAGGCAGACAGTGGTTCTCAAAATCAAGTATAGCTGAGAAAGAAGCTTATTTAAAATTTCTGCCTTAACTCCAGAAATTCAGACCCAGTGCCCGGGGATAGGGATACCCTTGGAACTGGCAGCCTCACAGGCCTCACTTGATTCTAACGTGGGCAGCTCACCGGTTTCCCTTTGAGACAGACAGAGCCCCCACTTTCCTGTTCTCTTACAGAGCCCTCTGGCAGCCCAGAGGTTTAGGGACTTTTCCTTCCAGCGTCCCCATGTCCCCACTGTATCTGCCCTCTCCTCTCTGCTGCTCCACTGGGAGTGCTGATGATTCATCTAGTCCCCACTGTCTTCAGACAGTGTCCCCATATGGCCAGCTCGACCTGCTGCCAGCAAGCCCACTACATCTGTCTGGCTTGGTGAGCCCAGCAGCTGGAATCCGCTCTGTTTACAAGGACCTGGCTGACGAGCAGCCAGGAGGCCTGAGCAGCTGTCCCTGAGCTCAGAGGGGAACTGGCATATCTGGGCTCTTTGTAGAAGAGGTTTGGGCAGAGAAATATCCCATCAGTGGTAAAAGCACAGTGCATGGGCCAGATTGGGCTGTTTATTTCCTTTTTACATCTGTAAAAGGGAGGCAAGGCCAAGTGCTCATTAAAGAGCTTCAGGAAGTTCAGGGTCCTTCTGTGCTCAAGGCCAGGCACAAGGTATGGCCCAGGCTCAAGGTCAGGCATGAGGTATGGCCCAGGCTTAGAGTCAGGGAGATGTTGCTTCAGGCTCCCTGCTCTTTGACAATCGGCTCACCCGGAGACTGCCTGCTGCCTGCTGTCACACATTCATCCTTTGATCATCACCACGGGCCTCAGAACACCTGGGAGACGAGGCAGACACAGGATTTTCCCATTCTGCTGACAATTATCCAGAGACAATTTTGCTAAAGCCACACATTTACTTAGCACTGGGAGAGGAATTTGTCCCCTGATCTCCAGATGGACATTCTGTGCTTTGGTGACTGCCTCACCCATGGGCCAGTAGGTTTCAGAGCAACCACAGCCATGTGGCGTCAGGAAAACTGCAAACTCATTTCCCCTGCAGGCTCACGGAACTCCCAAGGGAAAGGGCAGGGTAATCCATCATGTAAAGGCCTGGGAGTGTGGCTGGCACAACTGAGCCAGGATGGTGTTATTCCTGGGGAAAGGGAGAGGTGCATAGAGCTTTCTCATTTTATCAGCCACATCCTCTGCATCTGTGGGAGATGTCAATCCCCAACTTCTCTGAGGACCAGGGTGACCTGAAATTCGGTCTTCTTTTTCTTCTTTTGCCCTTTTGGGCATGCTGGGAGGGAGCGCCCACTCAAGGCAGAGGGTGGTATAACACAAGCTGGGAGATTCTTGAAAGACTATGTGCCTGTGAGAGTCAGAAGAGTGCAGGAAAGAGTCAGGGCCATAGGAATAAGGGCCCTGAGAGTCGGGGAGCCTACACCAGCATGGGGGAGATCATCCAAAGACAGGGCTGAGCAAAGACCTCCCAGGGGTTGGGTGGAGGCCTCTAGAGGAGCCAGTTCCATGACTGGGAAGCTCAGTTCCCTGGGATGGAGTGAAATGGGAAGGGTTTGGACATGCTTGAGTCCCCACAGATGGGTCCCAGGGTCTGCCCTAAACACTTACAGGTTGTAGGATCTTGGGACATTTGGAACTCATCCCCTTACCTTTCTGAGCCTCTGTTGAATGGAGATAATAGCATATACTTTTGAGAGATCTTTAGTAACAAGTGCAGAATGTTTAGCACAGCATGTGGGACCTAGTTGGAGCGCAAGACATCGTACTTAGATCTTCCCTCCATCCCGTAGCAAGTGGGGTCCTATTGCAAGTGCTCAGGAGTTTGGTCCTAGGGAACGAGGAAAGATTTCCAGGTATCATGTGATCAAAAAATTCTGACACCTCATCAGGGGATGTTACATGTTTAAAAGCTTCTTCCAGGAAAAGAAGCCTTGCATTAGGGGCCAGCTTCTGACCTTCAGTCCCTGAACTTTCTGTCTACTGTAGATGCCCGGAATTTTCGAGTTGTTCACATTCGGGGAGTGTGGGACTAGACTACCTGCAGCAGAGAGAGGGTTACTCTCTTGATGGTCCTATCTCTTCATTAGAAGATCACACATTCCTTAGTTCTTAATGCATCCCCACCTGTGTTAAGGAGAAAACTCCTTCCATTCTGTGCACTAAAAAGAGCCCCCAAAATACCACAAAAGGAAGCCTCTGGACAGGCCACAAAGCCCTTATTTGTGAGGGTCATGTCCAGCAATGAGCACAGAGTAGTCCCCTAGCCCCCCTCACCCTAGCCTAGGCTCTGTCCTTCCAGCCCACCCTGCCTGAGGTCCATGCCCCTTGGACTCCTACTCCCTTTCACCTAGGGCCAAGCTCCTTAACTCCAGCCCACCTTTCCTGACTCCTGGGTAGCTCATCTAGACGTTTGTTAGATGGCTCCCAATACCAAGTGGGAGCCTTGGCTCCCAATACTCCCAGGTGGGAGCCTTCCCACCTGTACTTGGCAGAACTTGGAGGCGAGGAGGCAGAGAGAGAAGGTCTCTAACACAGTCTTGGCCTGTAGGGACTCCAGAACAATGGGAAACCAATACTCTGGGCCCTAGAGAGCTGAACAGTAGTGTGGGAGCCATCATTTCCAGAAGGATTAGGGTGACTTTCCATGGGCAGATCTGCTAGAATATAGACATATAAACTACTTCTGATGGTTCAGAGGACTAAAAGTATACAGCATATATGAGGAGTCTTCCAGTTTCACCAGAGTATTGAGTTTGTTGAAGAAACCTCTGAAAATCAAGCTGGAAAGATAATTTGGGGCCAGATTTTGAATGCCCTTGCATTCTGGACCAAGGATTTCTATTTATTCCTCAAATGTTGTGCTCCTGCCAGGAGATCTGAAACACAAATAGCAATTCAGCCTCCATCCTTGACAACAGCCAGTCAGAATAGGGGCCCAGAAAGAGGTCTCTAGAAAAACCTTGATAGCACGAGATTGGAGTTTTGTTTCTTTTAAATCATGTCAAGAAAGAAAAATGAACCTCCAGGAGGACAGCTGCACAGGAAGAGCCTTATGATCATAGAAGCGGTTGGCTGAGCTATGTGCACCCTATACAATATTACAACATTGTTGACTTGCCTGCCAGGCCCAAGCCACAAAGAACACATAGGTAGAATGCAAATGTTATCAAACTCTATAGTGAAAACGTTGAGATTCCTTAGGGAGGCAGGGCTGGGGGCTCAGACCAAAGGGAAGATCAAGGAAGTTGATAACTTCATTGTCCAATGGGAAGAGATACAGCTTGCAGTTAATGAAAGAAAGGTCCAGAAAGAAAGGTCCAAAGCTGTTACTTAAATTATAAAGATGACTAACAGAGGAAGTAAAGTAAGCATATAAATAATTATGTTGAAATGTATGGCCGGGGACGTGAGTTATAGTTTTAAATGACCTGACACATCATTAGCAGGACTCAAGACATTTACACATAAAATAAAGGACAATAAACAGCCACAGAAAGATTTACTTACCACGATGGAAATAAGACCAGAAGGAAGTGCTAAACAAGGTAAGAAGTGATTCTTCCTGGACAGTGATGATAAGGACAATGGAAGGGAGTTGGCAGGAAACTGCTGTCTGTCACCCCACATGTAAAATTCTAAGAAAAATGAAGTGTATAATCACTGATCTTTGGGTATTGGGAGCCAGTAAGAGAACTGATTCTTTGACCAGTGACAAAGTTGTTTGGGTAATTTTAAAAAGTATATATTTGACTAGATTAAGGCATAAATTGTGAAAGAAACAAAGGACGTACAGCGATGCCTCCCTTTGCTCCCTAAACACCAATGTTACCATTTCCTTTTTCTTGCAGAAAGTTCATGCACTTACAAATATGTCTACACATTCCATATATTCTTCTTCCTCTTCGTCCCAAGTATACTCTTCCTCTATATACTTCGTCCCAAGTATACTTTCCCCCACAGGATTATCTTTTAAAAACAAAAACAAGCATTCTACACTTACTGCTCGTCACCTTGCATTTCTTTTTATGAGTTCATCTCAGATTCTTCCTTATCAACTGTGGTCAAACGAAAGTGTGTCTTTTTTAGAATCAAATTTTATTATCATTTGCTTAAAAAACGATGTAATTTCAGGATAGCTTCACACCTCACCATGTGCACACGCATCCCTTGTTGTTTACGGCTGGATGCTCCATATGTACGGATGGAGCAGCAGTAAATGATAGTGCATGTTTCCTCCCAACTCCACCAACAATGTGGCATCAAACTTTGGGATTCTGTCATTATAGGTGAAAAATGGTATCTCTGCCAAGTTTTAATTTGCATTTATGTATGGGCTTGAAAAACTGTGTATGGTTAAGAGTCATTTGGGTTTTCTTTTCTGGGAACAGATGGTTAATAGCTTTTGCCCATTTATGTTTATTATTAGTCTTTTTCCTCATTAATTAATCGGAGATCTTTATTAGGGAAACTATTAATAATTGCAAATGTTTCTTCCTAGTTTGCCATTTGTCCTTTGACTTTGTAGCAATTTGTGACACATTTAGTTTTGATTTTTGTGTCATAATTCAGAAAGATCTCTTGGCGATTAACGCAAACTTCATGGCTTCTCAAAGGATTTGTGGGATTTCTTTTTTCTTCTCTCTTTTAAAAAAAATCATTTAAGTCCTTTATCTGTCAGGATTTTATATTAGCTTAAGTACCCAACCTACTTTTTTTCCCCCCAGCTGGCTAGTGGGAGTGTGCTTGGAGAGAGCAGCGTAAAAGGACAGAAAGGTAGGGCAGCAAGCAAAACAAGTACAGGAGGAAGTTTCCCTGAATAGTGGGTGTAGAAGAAACTGCAGGTGGCAGGACCTGCTAAGATCATTCATGTGAAAGGTGAACCCAGGTATGCCTGAACTAGGACAGGGCAGCAGGAAAGATGAGAAGGGGTGGGGGTTAGGGTCCTGAAGAGAATCCCTAGAACTGTAAACTCGCTCACTGGAGAAATGCTAAAGAGGTTTCCTATCTCCATGAGGTTATTATTGGCAGACAGAACTCCGTGTTAATCAGTTCTGGTTACACAGAAGCAGGGGAAGGATTCAAAGCTTAAAGCCTCAGTGGAAAACCAGGGGAAATGTTCAAAAAGCAAAGAAATGTGGGCGGGAGTATTAGAGATCTGGTGATGTATTTCCCCACCGCTCTCTCTGGGGCCCAGTGTCAGAGTTACATTTCTCTTCACTTAAGGAGAAGTGTGCCTCACCCTGAGGGCTATTGCATTCTTCTAACCTGCTGAGGGGACTAGTTCAATATCTGCATCAGACTGGTTCCTGGACTTCGGAGGCCTAAAACTGGGCATAAAGCCTCTATATAGGATTTTACTATTTTCAGATGATTTGACTGTGGTTTGGTTGGTCCCCGTTTTCAAAGAATGGAAAACGGGCTCCGAGAGAAATGAGTTGCCCAGTGTTCCAAGCTGAATTCTCAACAGCGCCTATAACAACAATAATGGCAATGCTTACATTCACGGACACGTACCAGCTCACTGAGCTAAATCCTTCATGGACACGGGTTACATCACCAATCCTCACCACCCTACCACACGGGAGCCATACTAGGAGAAAGAGGTGGGATTCTTACCACCGACCAAGGTAGCCGGACTTTTCAACCCTGAGGCGCACTCTAACCCCTCCCCGCCTCTCCGGTCCAGTCCTGGCTGTCTGTTTGGTCATATCTCGCCTCCACCCACTTGCCTCCGCGGTCAGGGCGGAGGGACTCTGGGTCATCCGTGCTTGCAGCCTCGCCATTTTCAGGTGAGAAAACTGAGGGCCATAGAAGAGAATCTATCTCAAAGGCGGCCAGACAGCGTGGCGCCTGTTCACCGTCCCGAGGCCACCCCTGGAATGGTGGGCAGTCCGGGGCAGGGTAGGGGGCGGGAGAAGCAGCAGCCGCCTGCACGGGCATTCCTGTCCGCCCCGGAACGACGTGCTGGGATCCCAGGCCCAGCTGCCCAGCCGCCCAGCCGGTACGCACAAGGGGCGTGGCCATTCGGACCGAACCAAGAGCACAGATTCGCAGGGGGGAGCCGTGACCCGGGGAGCGCGCGCGCAGCCCGTTTAGACGGGGTGGTGCGGCTGCCGGCCACGCCCCCACCCCTGCGACCGGCGCGAGAGGTGGTAGCGCCTCAGAGGTTTAGGCCTGCGTCCTGCTCAGGTGCCGGGGAGAGGTGTCCGGCAGCCCCGCGGTGAGTGCGCGCGATCGCGAGTGTGGGGTTGGAGAGGTCGGGGCACCAGAGCTTGGGGTGCCGAGACTCCGGTGGCCGACGTCTTCTGGTCTCCTCGGCCGCCCCAGCCTTCAGTGTTGGGGCGGACTCTCGGGTCGGGCAGTTGCGTGTTTCACCCGATGCTCTCGCAGTAAACGCGGCGCCCACCTCGGCCCTTTCCGAGATGGCCCATTCCCCTCGAGCTGACCTCTCGCGGCAGCTTGAGGGTCGTGGTTTTCGCGGCTGAGGGCTTCCGACCTGCCTTTTGTCCAAGGCCGCGGTCTCGGCGTCAGAGGGTTCAGGCACCAGTTCCCCACACCATCACCCTCTGCCTAAGCCACTTTTACTGCCGGAGCCTCAGTTTCCCCGTCTATACAGTGGGCTCAGGAGTCAGCAGTTATTGGGGTAACTCACGTAGGAGTCGCTCGGTGAGTGGGAGTGGGACCCGCATCTGACCCTGCAGCCTCAGGTGGGCTCTGAAGAGCCAGCCAGACTGACCGCTTCAGGGAATCTCAGCCTGCCGCCTAAGCGGTGGCATCCCCAGGGACAGTGATCCTCGAGGGCAGGTGCCTTGGTGCTTCTGGGACTGACCTTTAAAAGGAGCTTGCTAAACTGTGAACACTGGGTGAGAGGTCGAGGTCACATGGGTGGAGGGGAACCTCAGGAAACTTGACCTCGACTTTTTGCTCTTCATTTCTCAAGGCAATCTTCCTTGTGTAAGCCAATACTGAGGAGTTTGGAGTCACTTCAAAGAGCGTAGCTGCCTCCTCTCTTAGACCCATAAATGCAACTTTCCCTCTGAGCTTGGCCAGGCTAGAGAATGGACTGGAGTGGGTTTGAATCTGAAACTTCTTTGAACTGTTTCCCCCTCGGTAGCAGAGTGATCCAGCCCAGTCTTCTATTCCCCGCCCCTCCCCTCCTCCCAGGATTGAGGCGCTGAGGATCAAAGGAGAAGGTCTTTTGACATTAAGAACTGTTCTTTAAGCCAAGAAGTTAACTAACTTCTGGGTTAGTTCCTCCTATGTAGTTCTTATTCGTCAGACACTTGTTTGGGCAAAAGGCATTGATCCTAAGTTCTACCTCTTCAAGTGCCTTTTGAATGACTGTGGGGTTGGCTTGATCTGGGAGAAAGTCCTAAAATCCCAGTTAGTAAAGCAGTGAACCCAGAGAGATCACTCACTCGATTTTGTGTTTCTCTAAGACATTCTTATATACCTTTTGAGAGAGTGGTCACTTGGTGGACTGGTCATGATTTTCATACCAGCTTTCATTTCATATGAGGAAATTGTTCCTTTGCAGACATCTTAATCATTGTCTCAGTGTCCAAAAACATCAGCATTTAAGAGAACAGAATGTTATCTCCCAGTTGTGTTGTGAAAACTTAGGAGTCATCTTAACACTCTAAAATTCTTCATTTTTCACACTTGAAATATTAACAGGTAGGCAAGCCTCCATTGAGATGAGGGGAACCCCAGGGATGTAGCTCAGCAAATGGAAGTAGAATCATTGACTGCAGGCAACATGAATAAGGCAGGTGAATACTCCTTGGCTGTATGAGTTTGTAAGCGGCAACAGTAGATGTCGGTTGCTTGACAAACCTGAAATTTTAGAACTGGCCAATGACTGGGTTGTCCTTGCCTTAACCGCTTGAAAATTAGAATCTGAGTTAGATAATTCCATGTATATTTAGGAAATAGACTATTTGAAATCAGAACCATTTGGCAAATCCAGAACATTTATTTATTAAACTCATGGAACATTTCAAGTTGATTAAGAATTTAGGTTTTAAGCAACTTTTATTTTTCTCTTGCTGGAAACTTCTGTAGTGCTAGCACCTTTCGTGGTTCCAGAGAGCCCAGCTGCTCCTGTAGTAGTCTCTGCATTCTGTGCTTTAGGAAAGAGCAGAACCCAGAGAGGGGGGTCAGGGGACCTGAGTTCCAGTCTGGCACTAGTGCTGTGTGCCCTTTGGCAAACCACCCAGGCCTGCAGGGCTCTGCTTAGTGTTCTGGGACTCAACTTATTCTTTGTCAGCTTCCTTTAAATATTAAAATCAGAAAGAAATGGAGAAGTAACTTTTTTATAAAAATAAGTGTTCTCCTTACAAAAATCGTAAGTGCTTTTATTAAATTTACAGAAATGTACAACACAAACAGTGAACATTTCTCAGAACCTGATATTGAGACCAAAAAATTCCCATTGGTGTATTCTCCATTTACTTTTCTTCACAAATAAAATCATTTTTTCACTTAAAATAAATTTTTAACTGCCTAAACTTTAGTGACACAACTAAAGTGATACTAGTTATACTGCTGTGAGGCTTGGTTTCCATATGAGGAGCTACCTCATTCTTTTTCTAAGGCACATTTTCTTAAAATGACTATTTCAGTAACCGATATTATTGAAAAAAAAATTATGTTGTTTGTCATTTTTTGCCATTATGAATTCTGCTACAGTGAGTAGTCTTATTTTTTTATCTTTGTGCAATTGGGCAAATGTTTGTGCCTAATGAATTCTTGGAAGTGGCAGAGCTGAAACAATGTGTGCTTTTAGATCTATTTACTTAACAGATATTGAGGAACTGCCATGTATCAGACCACTATTTGAGGTGTCAGGAATACAGCAGTGAACAAAACAGACACTCCTCATGGATGGGGTCTTCTAATGGGGCAGGGGAGGGAGAGAGGCAGAGGCAACATACATGGTTTGTCAAAGAATGATAACCAATTTAGGATTCAGCACTTTATTATAGGTCAGATTCATTTAACAGAAGCAGAGAAAAGTAAAATGGGAAAAATACTGCTTTTTTTCTGTTTATTAAAATATAAAGTGCTTATTAGAAAAAAGATACATTTGTGTATTTACAGAAATAACTGACACAGACAGTGAACATCCCTCAGAGCCTTGCACTGAGATATTTTCTCTATGGAGAAAAATGCAAAGTGGGGGGTGTGTGTGTGCTTATAAATGGTATGATTAAGTGTCAGTAGATATTGCCAAACTTCCCTCAAAAAAATGGTATCTCGTTACATTCCCACCTACAGAGACTTATTTTTTAATTCAGAATTCTGTAACCAATTGTGAAGACTAACTGCTAACTGCAGGAATGCTTTTATTTCAGGAAAGTTTACACCAGACTCTGCTAATTTTGTATTATGGATACACATGTGTATACATGCATTATCTATTGATATTTTTAAAGTTGTTTTGACGACCCCAAAGGGCTGGCATTTCCATGCCTACTTCACAGCTGGGGAGGCCATCTCTGAGATAAAATGCCTGTTCAAGGCTCTGAGAATGAAACTGACATCTCACTCAGAGATGGCTCACTCCTCCTACTTTTGTGCTGTGTTATCTCAATTTCTGGCTGTTGGGATTGTTTTTTTTGGAAGAAGGGACATCTCCTGATGTAATTGCTGAATAATGTGATTTTTCTCCCTGGGTTCCAGTATCACAGAGCACAAACAAGTATGTCTATCTGTAGGTTTTCCCATATGTTTTATTATAGTGTAAGAAACATAAGTGAAATGAATGTCTAAGAGATAGATGATGCCAGTTCTATTATTATTGTTACTACTATTGTTATGTAGGCTACAAACAAAATTTTTTTCTTTGTGTAGTTATTTTTTACATTTCCTTGATAAAAATTTAGACTCGCCAGGCAGGTGGGGAGAAGCTTCCAGGTCAAAGGTAGCTTATCAAACCGTACAGGCACAGGCCGGTGCCAGTCCCTACTTTCTTCAAGTGGAGGAAAGAATCCCTGCTCCACCCCCTCCTGGAACACTCGAGGTGTTTCGTTTTTTGGCTGTTAATTCTCCCTGTTCTTGGCAAACTTTCCATCCCTGTGGAATAATACTTTGAAAAACACGTATTTGGCCCTCAGGGTCTAAGCTTCTATGTTTAGGGCCTGGTGCAGGCACTTGGGGATTCTAGTGGGGAGGGAAAGACACAGAAAGGTAAACAGTTATGACAGAGCACCTAGAATTCACTCTAGAGATGATGCAGCAGAGACTCTCATCGTTGGTGCTGACCCCGTCTGTGCTGGGAAGCACTCAGACAGCTACCATCCTGGAGGGGGAGAGGGCAAGACTCCCAGAAGACGTGACATTTGGATTGGGTCTTGGAGGGCAGGTAGAAATTCACTGAGCCCACCAAGGCACCTACCCTCTGGGATTGGGAGGAGGGGGGTGTTTTGTGTGCATGAGGCTCTGGAGCCATTGGGCTTACCTGAAGGGGCTTTGTGAGCCATGCTAAGTGATGGGAAGGCTTCTTAATAGGTCAGTGGTGAAAACAGAACAGTGCTTTCTTATACTGGATTTTAATGATTTCTTCCTACCTAATGTTTTCTCTCTGGGTGAATTCATTAGGTGGGAATCTTCCTATGCAAAAATCTATAAACATACAGTTTTAGAACTCATGTCTTCAGTATGTTTCCTTCCCCAAACCCCTCCCCAAGTGAGGTGTTTACATTAGCCATGTACCTGTTGGGAAGTGAAAGTGTGGGGGCGGGGAGTCGGGGGAGAGAGAATGTGGCAGAGGAGTACCAAGGCAGACTGGCTCTTCATAGGCCACTGGCTCCTGTTGATGGGGTCAGTTGGAGCTGAATTCATCAGTCTCTCATGCCCAATGCTGGTTTGTTTGGCACCTTAATACTTGGGTATGTTGTGGCCAAAAACCTGGGGGACCTGGCCCTTTTTCCCAGCGGCTTATGGAGTGATTTATTTCACTTACAAAGAGGTAACAGTTTGGGGGAAATGGAAGGATTTAATTGGAGTGCTGGAGGATGACACATTTGTACATAGCTGAAAGAATTGTACATGTCTCTTCATCAGTTTCAAGACTAAACCAGAATCCACTGGGCCAAACTGTGGTGCCCTGGGCCATGGGCTGTTTCTCAGAGAATCACCCTTCAGGAGTAAGATACAATGGAAGCACTTGACTCTTGTCCACCTGGTTGTACTAATAGGAAGATGGGACTCTGTGGTGTGCTCGCTGATGCGGGTATTACATAATTTATTTCTAGGTGAAATTTATGAATTATGTTTAGTCACTTTTTTATCTTCTCTAGTTTTACCTTCTGTACCTTTTCTCGTGACCTTGCCCACCCCATCCCATTTGCCAAGCCCAGCCTTCCACATCGCCTCTTCCTTTGATGCTTATGTGAGAGCACTGTGATCTTGTGATAATTCTCTCCTGGCAGGCGGGAGATCATTATTGTGTTGGGTAGGCTGCAGCTGTGCAAAGGTTTGAGCGCTGGCAGGACACATGAACTTGTGCTTACCTCTCTGAACCCAGATGTGTTGACTCTGTATTTGCAAGTTATTTGGGGTCAGTTTTCAACACTGCAAACAGGGATGGCAGTTCTTGAATACACAGAATATATTAGCCAATTGTACACAGTTTCTTTCAGGGGTGGGGTTCAGTTGGGACACCTTCCAGGCTTCATCAGGGATTTGTGGTCTAGTGAAGTGTTTGTTGGTTTGTAGTCGTTTAAGAACCACACAATGTTCCTTGAACATGTTGGACCCAGTCCTTTATGTAATATGATTTGCAAACTCTAAAAGGTCATTTAGCATGACAACAGGGTTGAAAAATACCATCACACCCACTTGAAACCCTTACCAGCAAAGTTTGTAATCCTGTTAGTGGCCTTGCCATCTTCCTGGTTCTAAGGACAAAAGACATCTTTCCCTTTCTCCTCACCCTCATTCTGGCTTTCCTCCCACCATCAAGTCCTGTCAGATTTTAATCTTTAGATCTCTTGTCATTTCCTGCTGCGCTGTCCTAACTGGTACCCCGAGTCCATAAAGAATCCATAAATCTTCCTCCCTGCCCCCCTGCCCACGTCTCAAGATCTGTCCATGGTACCATTGCCAATTTGATCTCAAAGAACAGACAGTTGCTCTCATGGTTTTCCTGCTTAGCAGGGTTTTTTTGGTTTGTTAGTTTTTTTCCTTCCTTGTCTATTTCCATAAAGGATACTGAAGTGTCTTACAAACAAAGGGAGTCTAATTTTGTCTCTCCCTATTGCCAGTATGTTTGAATGGAAAGTGAATTCAGTAAAGACAGGGCACTGTGCCATCCCTCCCATGTAAGTCTATGACTAGAGCAGGGCCAGGTGTGAGGCAGGCGCTCAGTAAATACTAACTGGATACATGGAAAAATAAATGATAAATGAATGTTGTGACTTATCTCTCCCAAGTGTCCTGCTAAAGCTTTCTCCTGACTGCTGGCAAAACCTAGTTGTCAATATTGGGTGTGAGCTGCATTTCTGAAGATTATTCTAAGATATAATATGGATTTTTGTATGGTTTTAATGTTCTCTCTAGGTATGAAATTTTAAATGTCTCAAGTTCTTTCTGCAGTTGATCACTTATTCAACAGTAAATTCAATACTTAACAATTTTGTAATTGAAAAAGAGAAGGAAATTGGGTGCTCCCCCCATAGTATTCTAAGTCTTTCTAAATACTTCCAGATTTATTACCTAGATGCCAAAAACATAAATAAACTTGTTTGTTTAAAAAATTCTAATGATATAAATAAAAGGGTAGAGTCTCGTCTAACCTTTTTGAGTGTCTGTGTGTCAGGTCTCATGCTGGGTATTTTTTGCCTCAGCTGATCTTTGTAACATTTTGAGAATGGTCATCGTGACTGAGACTGAGTGTTAAGTAATGTTTCCAGAGCTCTGTAGTGTGTAGGTAGCATATCTGGGGTTGGAGCCAAAGTCTGTCTACCTATAAGGCATGTGTTCTTTCATGGCTCAGCTGGGTTTTGTTGAACTTCAAGAATCACACTGTCCTCAGCCAAACCATGCAAGAACTAAAAGCTGAGACCCCAATAATTAAGAGAAGGATCCTGGGGGGAAGGTAATTATGGTGAAAGACCAGCAAAGAAAGCTATTGTGCAATCACATAGCCCAGCTCAGAGCTTCCTAGCAGACAAGCACGAAGAGGAATGGGGTTGCCCAGCCAATATCATTGAAATAGGATGCAGATCAATTTATCAGGGAGCACTGTTCCCTGGGCTTTTTTATTAGGTCCCTTGAATCAGGCAGTGGGAGTGACCTCTGCTTTCTCAGGCATTTGGAGAGCATCTCATAAGTCCCTGACCCTCTTGGGGGTGCTAGGGCCAGGGGCAACAGAATGATGATGGCTTAGGCCAGGATGAAGGGACTATTCTAAAGACCAGAGCATTGTTACCCACAGGTAGTCTTTTCTGGGTAAGGGGACAGAACTTCAGGCCCCATTTATTGTAGGGCAGATCTTTAAAGGATGGGAGCAAGAAAACAGAATCAGAGTGATGTATTTTGCCAGATGGGGTAAAGCGAGAGAATCTGAGAGAGTGAATGGGAGAGACCCTTTGCCTGAAGTGGGAGGCAGACAGTCCAAAGCAGAGGCCCTGAGGTTCCTAGCACATCACATAGACGGTGTCCTGCCACCTTGCTGTGAAAGTTGAAAACCTGGCTTGGATTCTTGCACCTTACTGTGTGACCACAGGGAGATCCCAGAGTCTCAACCCTGCTCAGGGGTCAGCACACTGCACTGCCAGGTGTGGAATAGAACTTCGAGATTTGTTGACTCAGTCATTTGGCAAATATGTATGTGTATATATATGTATATGTGCGTATGTGTGTATAAAAAGCACCATGTTATGCCAGCCTCTTGTGCACTAGGGGTTCAGAGATGCAAGATAGCGCCAGCCAGACACTTATCTCTACATGTCTCAGGGGTTATTGAATTTTGAGCAGTGCCTTACCTGCTGGTACAGCCAGGATGTTAACCATAAAATGAACCTAGGTTATTCAGTGAGGCAACTTCTTTCTGTGACTTTATCTTGTTCTAAGAAGGTTTTTATGGACATGCGAAGGAGTGATAGAGTAACTCTGACACCAGTTGTCAGTTTTCTCAGGCAGTGTGGTTGGGGCAATAAAAAACTCCTTTGAGCTAATGGTTTAGTGCTGATGGGTAGTCTTGTAAATGGTGTAATAGTGATGGATGTTTTTACGAGCACACCTGACAGTCCGCTGTCACTGTGGGGTCTGATTACTAACTTGTTCACTTGTGAGTTAGTAACCCTCCTCCCCAAATCCTACCAATTGAAAACATGGTATGAATCCAGGCACAGATCACAGAGATTACCACCAGTTGGTGCTCAATACTCATTTTGTTGACTCTAGCCTTTCTCGTTGGCGATGGCCTGATGTCAAGGTGGGACTGCAGACAAATCTGGGGCGTTAGCACAGTGCCATCTGAAGCTTCAGCTCCAAGGCAGTGGGGCCTGCCATCTCAAAAGACTCTGGCCTTCAGGAAGTGAGTGCCTGCATCTCTGACAGGCAGTTCTCTGTCATACTCACATCAGCTCCTGAGGCGCTGCTTGGGCCTTGCTGTGTGTATGGAACCACTGCCCAGAGCAACCATATGTGGCTACCTTGCTGCCCTAGCCAAACTCAGTTTTTGCTGAATGGAATAGCCTGCTGCTGGCCGAACCTGGGGTGACTGAGGGCAACCTAAAAGCAACTGGGGCCATTGTGGACCAGGAGTCAGGCCATCCATTTTCATGCCCGTGGGTAGCAAATGATAACTAGGGTTGCAGTAAGAAATGACAAGAGGGCCCTTGACTCTTCCTCTTGAGCTGCTGACTGTGAGACCTTTGGTAATACGAGTGGCCCTTTCTTCTTTGAATCTTTGCCTGTAAAATGAATGAAATTTATCTAAAGAGGTTTTTCTTAATCAAAAGAAAGAGCTTGTGTGATGTTTCTGGCATGGTGCTTGGCACACAGCGGGTATTGAGTAATGTCAACCCTTTTGCCTCCCTCTGCGTACCGAGCATGATATGCTGACCGGGACTGTACAAGCCCTTTTCTCTCCTGCAATCTTGGTGCTTGCATTTTGAGAACCAAGGGCACTAACCTTTGTCCCTTGGAGTTGGTGAGGAATTCAGGTCACCGGAAATTCATTCAGCACTTGCTAGAGAAGTGCAAGGATGAGTAAGACATAATTCTTGATCTTCAGGAGATTGTGATCAGGTGAGAAAGCGCGACGTGGAGGTAACTGTGACGTGAGGCAGATGATGCTCGTGGCATGACTGAGCACGAATATGAAGTAGGAAGGAAAGACCCTATGGAGGAAATGGCATCAGATAATAACCCTGGAGGATATGGCTTTGATGGCCACAGGCAGAAAGAGAAGGACCTTCATAGGAGGGAGAAGAGTGAAGCAAAAGCAGGCAGCAGTGTTTTAGGTGTGTCTGGGGAAGCTGATAAGAAGGTCTTGTGATTAGAATGCTCCTGGGATGTTTTCTTCTAACTATCAATCTAACCAGTTTTTGACTTGCAGAAAAGTTGTGAAATTGTTACAAAGAGTTTTCTTACACTTCTCCTGCAGCTTTTGCTGGTGTTAGTCTCTTTTGTAATTGTCATATGGTTATTAAGAACAAGAAACTCACATGAATTTGGTACAGTATCATAACAGCTCTGTCACAACCACCTAAATCTGTCATTGTAGCAAGAAATCACCTGTAGATAATCTGCAAATGAAAGTGTGGCTTTAGCACAATAAAACTTTTTATTCAGAATTAACAGTGTGGGCTTGGCCTGCAGACCATAGTTTGCAAAACACCCTCCCCACCCCCCAATTAAACTGTATCTCTTAATAGAATTTCAGCACTTTTCCACCAATGTCTTCTTTCTGTCCCAGGATCCTTCGTCTCCTCTAATCTGTGACAACTCCTTGGCCTTTCATAAACCTTGATACTTTTGAAGACTTCTGGTCCATTGCTTTGTAGAATCACCTTGGTTTGTGTGTGACTGATGTTTTCTCATAAGTAGAGCAGGACTCTGCATTTCTGGCAAAAAAACCCGAGTGTGGTGTGTCCTCATCAGGGCAGTGCCCCAGGGCATTGGGGAGGTCTTCCTCAACCTCTTGGTTAGGCTGGCAGGTTAGCAGGCTTTCTCCACCGTGAGGTCGCTGAGATCCCTTTGTAGTTTGTAGGACCTGTATGTGTAGTGTCTAGGAAGAGATATTTTGAGAGATGCAGGTGCTATTTCTCATGGGATTTTTGCAGATAATTGGTAGATATTACCTGCAGTGGTTATTACTGTCGTGTTTGCCTAACTGTAACTCTCTATTTTTCTTTTTCCTTCTACATTTATTGGTTGAGTTTCTACTGTGAGGAAGAGCTAACTGTCCCTTCCCTCCCATTTATTTATTTGAATTATTTTTTTTATCAGTATGGACTCATGGATTTTTATTCTATAGTTAAAAATCTAGTATTCCACTACTGCTGAACAATTCAAGAGGAAATTAAGAAAACAATTCCACTTACAGTAGCATCAAAAGGAATAATATACTTAAGGATAAATTCAAACAAGGAGGTGCAAAACTTTCACACCGAAAATGTCAGAACGTTGCAGAAAGGTAATAAGATTGCTCCATAAATGGAAAGATGCCCTATGTTCATGGATTAGAAGGCAATCCAGTCCAGATCGCATTACCTTCAAAGCAATGTACAAATTGGAAGTGATCCCAACCAAAATCCTGATGGCTTTTATTATGCAGAAATAGGAAAACTAACCTAAAATTTCTGTGGGATTGGCAGAACCCCCATAGAGCCAAAACAGTCTTGAAAAAGAAGAATAAAATTGGAAGACTCACACTTCCTGACATCAAAACTTGCTACAGTCATCAAGACAGTGTGGTACTATTTTAGGGATAAACTGTTTTAGGGATAGACATATAGTTCGATGAAACAGAATCTAGAAGTAAACTCATACATCTTAATTATTTTTCAACAAAGGTGCCACGGGATAGAATTCCGTAGGGAAAGAATAATCTGTTCGCCAAAGGAGAGCTGGGCTGACTGCCTGCACACGCCGGCCCATGTCTTCTGTACATCCACCTGCAAAAGAGTGAAGCTGGATTCCTGCCTCACACCTTGTATAAAACTCAACTCAAAATGGATGGGAAAATCGTGTAAGAGCTCACATTATAAAATGCTCAGAAAACAGAGGGATAAATTGTTATCACCTACCTTAAGTTTAGCAATGGTCTTTTGGATATTACTCCAAAATCATAAGCAAAAAAGAGAAAACTAGATAAATTGGACTGCTACCGACTGCATATGTTCCCCAGAAATTCATATGTTCAAATCCTACCCCTGAAGTGATGGTATTAGATGGGGTTTTGGGGGCTGATTAGGTTGAGAGGGTGAAACCCTCATGAATGGGATTAGTCCCCTAGGAGGAAGACATAAGTGCTGGCTTCCTCTCTCTGCCCTCTGCATATGAAGATATAATTGGAGAATCAGCTGTCTACAAACCAGTTAGCAAGTCTTCAGGAGACTCTGGATCTACTGATGCCTTCATCTTGGAATTACCTGTCTCAGAACCTTGAGAAATAAATGTTTGTTTAAGCTTACCCAACCTATGGAATTTGTTATAATTAAAAATGTTACCAAACAACATGATCAAGAGTGTGAAAAAGACAACCCACATTATGGGAAAAATGCTTGCCAATTATATATCTGATAAGGATATAGTATCTAGAGTAAAGAAAGGACTCTCATAGTTCAACAACAACAAAACAACTCAATTAAAAATAAGCAAAGGACTTGAACTGTTATTTTTCCAAAGAAGATAGTTAAGTAGTCAACAAGCACATGAGCGGATTCTCTACATCATTTGTTTTTAGGAAAATGCAAATCAAATGCAAATCTAAACCACAATGAGATACCACTTCATACCCACTAGAATGACTATTTAAACTAAAACTAGGGTATAGCTAGTATTGGTGAAGATGTGGAGAAATGGGGAAACTTGTAACTTCTTTTTTTTTTTTTTTTAGGTATTTTATTTTTAGGTTTATTTATTTATACATACAAGCTGGGGTACAGACCAGAGGTGTGGGGCGGCGAGAGGGTTCACCAGAGAAGGAGCGAGGAGCAGAACAGGCAGAGCAGTAATACACTGCTGAGGGGAGCAGCGGGTGAGGCAGGAGAGGTCTGCCGCACCATGTGGGATTCTCCCCGGCCGGGCTTCGAACTCGCATTGCCGCTGCCAACAGCTCCACAGCGCAGCGCTTAACCGCTGCGCCACCAGGGAGGCCCCGAAACTTGTAACTTCTGATGGGAATACATAGTGGTGCGTTTGCTGTAGAAAACAGTACATAAAGCATAGAATGAATTATTTGACTTACCAATTCCACTTCTAATTATATATCCAAGAGCACTAAGAACAGGCACTCAAATAATTTGTACATGAAGGCAGCATTATTTATAATAGCCATGGAAACAACCCAAATATCCATCACCTGATGAATGGATAAACAAGATATAATCATACTGTGGAATATTATTCCACCATAGAAAAAAGTGAAGGTCAGATGCGTGCTGCAACGTGGATGAACCTTGAGCACATTATGCCAGACATAAAGAACCACTTATATGAGTCATTTTTATGACGTGTCTGTAATCAACAAATTCATAGACAAAAAGTCGGTTAGTGGTTACCGGGGACTGGGCAATGGAGAACATCTGCTTAATGGGTACAACATTTCCCTTAGGGGTAATGAAAACTTTCTGGAGCTAGACAGTGACAATGTACATTTTAAACGTACTCAGTGCCACAGCACTTTACAATTTAAAATGGTAAGTTTTGTGTTATGTGTATTTTACTAAACACACAAAAAAGATCTTAGAGGAGATAGGGAAGAAAAAAAACCTTAGAAATGAATTCCTCAAAAGAAATACCCAGTAATATCATTACTCATTTGGTTGCTTAAATTATTCTAGCTTTAGCCAGGAGGGACTCCTTCGACTTGTGTCCTGCTTCTTTGGCTAGCCTCATCTTTTCTTGAACATTTCCTTAATTTGCCATACCACAAGAAATTTCAGTTCATCTGAGCATTTTCCATGCCCCTGCCCTGAAATCCATTTCTTTGAGAAGCCTGCTTCCTTCTGTTGGAGAGTGGTGTTTAGAAACCAAGATCTGTTGACACTGTGTGCCTTTAATCTGTTTCTGCCCCCAGAGAGTACAAGTGTGAGGGAGAAGTAAGACAACTTTCTTTGAGTGTCTCTCATGTGTCAAGTACAATGTTAACCCATATTACCTTTGTTTGTTTATTTGTTTACTTCTGGAGTTATTGATGATGCTAATACTGCACTGTAGAAAGGAAAGTGGCCGAGGCCTCCCTGGTGGCTCAGCTGTTAAGTACTGCGCTGTGGAGCTGTCGGCAGCGGTGACACGAGTTCAGCGCCCGGCTGGGGAGATTCCTACAGGGCGTGGCAGACTTGCCTTGCCCGCTGTTCCCCTCAGTATTGTATTTCAGTCCATCTGCCTATGCTGCTCCCCACTCTGTCTCTGGTGAACCCTCTCGCCGCCCCACGCCTCTGGCCTGTACCCCAGCTTGTATGCATAAATAAATAAATCTTTAAAAAAAAAAAAGAAAGGAAAGTGACTGAAAATTATAACACTATAAACGGCAGAGCTATTTTTGAGTAAGTTTTTCAAAAGAACCATAATGACCCCCCACCCCCATAGTCCCTTCAGGCCTCTCTGTGTGCTTTTTCCTGTCACCTGTCATTCTGTGCCTCCCTCCATCCAGAAGCCCTCCCTAAACCACTTTGGTTCACACCAGCCTCAGCCAGACGTGAATTGGCACCCACCACCGGTACTGTTCATTTGTCACAGAAGTAACTGCCTGTTTTTACCAGAAGGGCAGAGGACGAGGACATTCCCAAAGTAGTTTGTCTTCGTTTGTTTAACGTACCCGGTGCTGGGCAGTGGGGAGCCTGGTGAAGGTGGAAGAGCCTCCAGAGCATTCTTCCTACTACTTTTGGCTGTGGTGTTCAACATCACCATCCATACTTCTGGGATACTCTGCAGAATGTTTCCACAGGCATCGTTTGCGCAAAAGCCAACTGAATAATTATAACCCATCTTGTTAGCTTGCTCATTAAAGTGTCATAAAGCCATTACCCAAATTTTGTGTTTTGAGCTCCCACACCCTTCACTGTAGTTTTTCTATTGATACTGTTTTGTAACCCAAGAGACTGGAGAAAAATTTTTAATGAGATTATTTTGCTTCCTTCAATGTTACGGCCCCTTCTCTGTGAAACCACATCTTGCTTAGAAAAATGATGATTTTAGTTACAGTTCACATGTTACTTTCAGAAAGTCACCATGATTTCCTTCATATGACTGAAATGGAGGCATTCCGGAGTGAGCAATGGTGAACAAAGCGAAGTTTCCTTTAGACACCCACCACCCCAATAGGTTAGAATAAATCTCTTATATTGCACATGTCCTCTTGGATCACTTTTCTAGAAAAATACATTAGTGGCCTCAGGATGAGAGTATAATTATTTTATTTGATATGTTTTGGTAATCTTTTAATGAGAGTACCATTAGTTCCACAATTTTGATCAGATCCAGAGTCTGTAAGTGCTGCGTGGCATTCCATTGTTTGGAAGTGAAAACAAGTGTGCCGTGTGGGCTGGTACCAGCTGTCCTGCAGCCGCGGGTCCTTGGGGGTCCTGTGTGACAGCCGCCGGCAATCTTCCCATCTGTTTTCTGAGAGCTTGTGTAGAATTGGTGTTACTTCTTCCATGTTTGCTAGGATTCACTAGTGAACCTGTCTTAACCTGTCTTCTCCTGGTGCTCACTTTTGGTGAAAGTTTCAGCTACCAATTTGAATTCTTTTAGAGAACGTTTCAGGTTATCCATTTTTCTTGGGAGGCCTCAGGTGGAGTGTGTTACTAAGAAGTTACTAAGAAATTCATCCATCTCATCTAAGTTACCAATGTTATTTGTAAGGCTGTTCATCATACCCTTTCAATATCTGCAGAATCTCATGATGTCCCCTTTGTTCCGATAGTGGTCACCATGTCTTCTTCCCGCCCCCCCACCATCAGTCTATTTGAAAGCAACCTTTGTATCAAGAGTTAAAAATAAAATCAAATCTAGCTGAGAATCTAGTACTCTTTTTTTTTTAAAGAGAAAAGCTTTTTATCTAAAGATGCTTTCATTAATATTATTTTGGGAGGAAATCAGAATGGACTTCAGAAACAGAGACACATTGTAATTCAAGCTCCACCACTTACCAGCTAGCTGTGTGACCTCAGGCACCACTTAAGGCACTTTGAGCTTTGATCTCATCATTGAGGAGACAGCAGTTTCTTCCATGTGAGGCAGCTGAGACAGTAGCATACCACTAAGGTGCCAGGCCCAGTGCCTGGTTCTAATTGGCTGCCACTGCCACTGTTATTAGCAAAGTGAGAATTGGGAAGCACCCTGCTAAAATAGCCCATCTGTGGCGGTGTCTCCCCATTTCCATGGAGCAGACCACTCCCTTCTTCCTCTCTGTCCCCACAGCACTTTGTACACACTGATTTTATAGCATTTCTCACATTTGACTGTAGTGCTGTTTCCTTGACCAGATTGTAAACTTCTGCACAGCAGTCATGTTTTCCCTATTTTTCCTTCCTTCATACTTACACACACATACACACGCACCCACACACACACCATTAAACCTCTTAATAAATGAAGAATAGGAAATTAAGTAAGCATTGGCTCAGCAAATCAATAGACTATGGACAGCCAAAGAAAATAACATGATAAAGGGTCTTCATAGAATATTTTACAAAGTAGAACACATTTTACTACATTTTTAAGGAGTATATGTATATATGTGTGTATAATAAATTTATATATGAAAAAGATGAAGGAAACCCCTAGAGAGAAAATGGCTCTGTGGGTGGTCAGGTTCTGGCAGGTTGAGGCTATGGTGGGAGGTGGTGAGTCCTTGTCTCTGGAGGTTGTACAGGCAGAGGCTGGAATCGCTGCTTATTGTTGAGGTGTCTGGACAGGGGATGAGCTGGGGGAGCATCAAGAACCCTCCCTCTTGAACCCAGGTGGCGGTGGAAGTGCTCTCAGTGGCCTCCCGTCTCTGCAGACTGAGTTGGGTTTGATGGAGAGTCACAGTGCAGATATAATAATGATGCGTTCATTTACTCCTGAAGATGCTCCTCGTTAAAACGAGGAGCCCTATGTGAAGCACAGACTGTTCTTGGGACCAGTTTCTTAATGGAAAGATTTCTATGTCCTCCTTCTTGCCTGCTTGCAAGGCCCCCCATGTCATGTCTTGCCCTCGTTTCTGAGTCCCCAGACTGTGCTGTGGGACCACCTATCACCATTTCCATCGCCTGCATTCAAGTTCATAACTTTTGTTTAACATAAATTAGATTTCTCTCTCTCTCTCTCTCTCTCTCTCTCTCTCTCTCTCTCTCTCTCTCTGTGTGTTTCAGTAGGTTCAGTGAAAGAGATCTAGGACTCAGGCCAGAGACTTGGGGTTTCTTCCTGTCACTGTCACCAATCAGCTAGTTGAGTTTGGTGAACGTCTGTTTGCATCCCAGGCCTTTAGTTGGCAGGCACCCTCTTCATCATTAAGACCAGATCACCCAGGCTTCTGTTGATACATCTCCAGTGATGGGGGGCCATGCTTCCCCACTGCCCATTCTCTTTTTAGGCTCCTTACTTAGGAAGTTCTTCTTGGACAGTGTGTAACAATCTGTTCTCCAGCCAGGCCCCATTTTTTCACTCAGGGGTCTTTCCCTCCTGTTCTCTGACTATCCAGAGGCATCATCTGTCTCTGAATTGTCTGTTCTTTAGGGTAATCCCCTCAAGTTCCTGTCCTGTTTCTCCTGTCACATTGTTTGGGGATGGCTCCATGCCGGGATCTCCTTCAAACAGAATTGTGATCTTGTTTGTCTTTGATGCTAAGTGTGGAGCCCATTTGCAACTCTGTCATGGACCTTGACTGCACGTTCACTTTTGGGAGGCCGTGTTCGCCTCCCATTCCCATTTCCTGCAAAAGGAGAATCACAGTCCGTGCCGCGGACTTGCTCTGTGGATCCGCCTTGTGAACCTTAACATGCCCTGCCTGAGGTGGTGGGTTGGGGGAGGTTCTGATTGCTTTCTGGGTTCTCATCAGACTGTCACCCCTTACTGCTGCTGATGCAATAGAAGCAGAAACAGATTTCACAACTCGTCTTCCCCAAACCTGAGTAAACTAAGGCAAGTCTTCTGACTTCCTGTGTTCTTTTTTCCATGTTTGTACTCAGACTTAATTGAAGCCAAGAGGTTATCAGAAGGATGAACCAGTGTGAACTTCTATGCATATCTTAAGCTCATAAAATTGTTCTGTGTTAAATTTAATTATGTTGCCAAGCTATATGCACAAAAAGTCATGGACTTAGGGGAGCTATGGGTTCTGGCCAGGGGTCTGAGGCCCCATGAGGCTGATTGGAACAAACCCCATAGTTCTGCATGAGCAGCTGTGATTCCAGTGCTCAGCCCTTGTGGGGCTTTGTCAGCTCTATTTGTGCTGAGTGATGTGACCTCTTCTGTCTACTTTTGGCCAAGTCATACTTTCACAGATCCAGCTTTCCTGTCTACCTTCCTCTTTCACATCATTGCACCAGACACAGTGCCAGTCATGTGTCTCCAGATCATACCCACCAGCGTATTCATGGGGGCCTTTGGCCATCTGCTCTGGAACATTGGCCCGAGTGTGTTCTAGTCTAGGGAGGCTTGGTCAGAGCTCCATGCTGTTGCTGTTGTGGGCACAGCCGTAGTTCTAGTCATGCTACATCCTCTCCCTGTCATTACTGGCTCCCCAGGGCCCAAAGGCCTTTGTCACATAGAGGATTCCTGGGCTCTTTACACACTGGTCTTAGTCCAGTTCAAAAAGCTCAACTCCTACTTGATGTCCTTCCACCCACACGTACTAGGGCCTCCCATTGTACATGCTCGAGTCACAGCAGATTCTGTAGCTACTGCTCTTTCATGGTTTAGGGCTTAGTACTTGCTTCCTCTGTCTGGAACTTCTCTTATTTCCCTTATCTGACTGGTCATTTTTCACAACCCAGCTCAGACGTTGACCTCTGGGTGCCCCTTCTTTGATTGTTTTAGGTCATCTTACCTCCTTCTTCAGACCTCAGATTTCCCCATAGCTGGTCTCCCTTTGGCATTGTAACTGCTAAGGTGTGCCTGCTAATCACAGCGCAGCATTGAGTTGGCGCCCCCCCCCCCACGCCTCCAGCATGGTAGCAGAGGAGACCTAATAAAAGAGAAGATTTAAATAAGATTCAGAGAGTTAAAATATAGTACCCAAAGTCTCCAGGATACAGTAAAAAAAATAATAATAATAATAATTTGGTATACTAAGTCTGAGAAAATCTTGAATGAGAAAAGACCATCAGCAGACACCAACATCAAGATGACTCAGTTGTTGGAAGACATCTTGTTCATACATGATTGAAAGGAGAACACAACAGACATCTTAGAATTGAAAGATACAATAACAAAAGAAATAAAAACTCAGCGAATGGTTCCATAGTCAAATGGAGAAAACAGAGGAAATCACCAGTGAACTTGAAGGTAGAATAGTGGAAATTGCCCAGTCCAAACAACAAAGAGAAACTGAACTAAAGAAAACCTAAATCAGAAAGTCAGATACATGGGACTAATAAAAAAAAACACATTTATGTCATCATAGTCTCAGAAGAGAGACTGCAGTGCTGAGAAAGTATTTGAAGAAACAATGGCTTAGAAGTTCTCAAACCTATAATTCAAGAAGCTGAGCTAATCCCAAAGAGGATGAATCCAAAGAAATTCACACCAGCCATGTGTCAATGTGGATAATAAACCTTGTGGACCACTCCAGCTGGAGTGGAATGTACCAGTTGCTCTTTGGGGCAGTCTTTAGCAGGCTGCCTTGGGGAAGCACATTTCCTTGAGCATATCTTGGTCTCTAAAGGATGAATTATTAGGCAAGAGTAGGCTTTGTTTCCTTGGGGCTTTTCTCTTTTCTTGAAGCCACTAAACCTTAGTTAGAGGTTTGTGACCCTGTGCATTCCATGTTCCCACTGCACTGGGGAATGGATGCTAGATCCTTGTCTGGTGAGTGCATACTGGAGATTGCTGGCTGGCTGGCTGGCTGGCTTCCTTCCTCGTGCCACTCACTACAGTGTCAGCACTGGCTTAGTTGCTGGGTTTTGTTTCCTGACATTAGAAGTTGTGTATGGTAAAGCAAGGCCACATACCACATGCTGGAAGATGACTTTACACTCCAGTATTATAAAACAGTCACTGGGGCAAGGGCCCTCCTTTTCTTGCCTGGTTTGCCTTTGCAGGAGCTTGAGAGGCTCCTGCATTGGCCCTGGCCTGAGCAGCCAGTCGTTTGCCCACACTGCAGTGTGCAGGTTGTCTGCAGACCCAACACTTGCATTGGACTTGCCGCCCTTGACCCAGTGGGAACTGCCCAGTGCTGAAATTCAGGAGGAAAGATGTCAAACTCTTTTTCTCTCCCTTTCTTCCTCTCCCCTTCCCTCCTTCTCTCTTCCCCCCTCCCTTCCCTCCTTCCTTCTAACCCCCTTTTCTATATATGTCACCTTTTACTATGAAAATGAAAATTCTTATGTGCAGATCTAATTTGTAGTAAAAGGTCAAATCTGATCTACTCTGTTTGGGGTGGGGCGAATCTATTTGGCTGCTCTATTTGACGTACCCTGGTTTCTGAGTCTAATGTACAGGTATTTGGCGTACCCCAGTTTCTGAGTCTAAAGTTACAGGTGAGGACATCAAATCCTACTGGCAGGAAGGGATTTGCCCAGATTCCCAGCCAGCTGTGCCTGCACGCTATACTGTCTGATGTTCCTCCTTTTCACTCCTGTGAGTAAAGAAATGTCTCACAGACTTAAACATCCTTCCAGGATAGAAAGGACTCCACAAGTCTCCTTGGGGTGCTTAGTGGGGACCTAGACTCTCTTGGTCATTTTGCCACACCTGAAGCAAAGGATAGTCATCAGTATGCCCAAGTTGTTCCCACCAAAGCATTTCACGCGGCAGAGCAGAGTGATCATGTGTCGGAGTTCTTGGTTCACAGACTGTGCCAGGGCTTCTCAGGGTCTGCAGCAGGCGCCCGGAGTGCCTAGTTTTCTGCAGTGAAAGTCCACATCTGTTGAATTCCATGTGAATAATTAGCTTGGAGTGGTACAGATTCAACATTAGATCTTCTACATTGATCTACTTTTGATAACTTTGTGTCTTTGCACAGCCTGGTTTTCAGTGGTTATTTGGATCTAACGCCTTCATAAATGGAATTATTAGGTCTTTCTTTTGGCCTCATGATACCATGTAGGTTTCACTGAGCTACCAGGGGCTTCATGGCCAACAAAGATTAGAAACCTCTGTTGTACAGGTTTGCTGACTGGGTATACTCCCAGCCCCAAATTTCTTTTAAATCTGCAAACTTTATGTTCATTTTATATCCTGTGTATCAGGTATTCATTGGATCCCTTCACTCACTCTTGGGTCATTACTGAGCACCAGATTGGGTGCCAGCACTGTGCCAGACCAGTGTGACCAATGGCAATGACAGTCGAGCTGAGATCTGAAGACTAAGTAGGAAGCAACTAGAGGGAAGCATCACAGCCACATGGCAGAGGCCCTGGCCCAGGGATACAGAGGTGCAGGCTGCAGAGGTGGGTGGGTGTTTGTGTGCCCTTCAGTGGCAGGAAGACTTAAGAGGAGGTCGTAGTGATGGTTCAGCAGCTTGTTCACAGCTCCAGCCCCCACGCCCGCTGCTCATATCCTAGGATGAGAGGAGCAGGCGCAGGCTTTGTCCTCCCATGCTGACTTCCTTCTTGCCAACCTGCCAGTCCTTCTTTTTCCACCACATGCCAGATACAAAGTTACCTAAGATACTGTTCTCCCTCAGGGAGCTCCCAGGTGTGCACCGTCTTCCTACTCAGATGGGTACAGCACTGAACACAGCCCTCCCCCAGGAAGCAGGAGCCCTTTCTAGTTCTGCCATGGAGTTGAGCGGTGTACCCCCTGGGAGCCTCCCGCTCCCCTCTGTAGATCAAGACCTGGGATTAAATGATCGCCAGAGCCCTTTCCATCACTCCTCTCAGCTCTTACCTGTCTGAAGATTTGTGCCTCAGAGTCACAGCTGCTGGGGACATCCTCAGTTCTTTTGAGACCCCAGCTCTGAGTGCTGGCTGTGTTCACTGTGCTGGTAGGACCTCAGGGCCCCCTGAGCCCCACCGCTGCCTGCTGCAGGGACCACACTCTCTGTTAGCAGCACTTGGGCATTTCTGCCATGATGCGGCAACTTAAGGTGGGAGGAAAATATAGCTGGGGTGTTGGAGATAGGGCAAGAGCGAAGAAACGTGAACATCGCCTCCCAAACACTGCCCTAAGGATGTGTACGCATGTGCTTCTCAGGCGATGCGGCCGGTAGTCGTATGCCGCGCAGACCAGGCCAGGTACTCTGCACTGTGCCTCATTCGCCAAGTTGATAACCAACAAACATGTTTATTATCTAGCAGGCTGTGAACAAATCTCTGCAGTCAAGGAGATAGCCAGTGGGCGGGGGTAGGGGGAGTGGGCGATGGAAGGGGGGACCTGTAATATAGTATCAGATACTGATCAGTGCTGTGAGGGGACAAGGGAGGGAGAGTGACCAGATAACCAAATGCCATGGTGAGGCCCAGGCTCTCTGAGATGGTGACATCTGAGCAGACTTGAATCAAGCAAGGGAGAGAACCCCACAGGTAACTAGAACAGAACTAGAAAATCCAGATAACAGCATTAATCTGCAAGGGCCCAGCAGCAGGCCTGGAGGCTTGCGGAGTGGCAAGGAGGCCAGTGTGACTGGTGAGGTGTGAGGAAAGGGGAGAACAGTAAGAAACAAAATGGGACAGGTGCCCGGGGGCCACGTCACGGGGCTTACTGGCCAGGTGAGGGCTGATCTGTACTGAGGAGGATGTGAAACCACTTGAGGATTTTGCTCAGAGAGGGGACCTGGTCTGACGACTCTGGCTGCTGTGTGAAGGATCGCCCTGAGGACTCTACTGCAAGTGGTGTGGGTATTGGAAAGAATGGGAGAATGGAGGTGCCGAGGTGCCAATTCCCTTGCTCTCCAGCACACCAGGACTGTGGAAACCACTCTTTGGGTTGTGCAGTGTGTCAAGAAACAGCTCATAACCTCATGGGCACTGGTTTCCCCTGTGGCAAAGTAAGAGAGAAGGTTGGTGAATGCAGGCCTGGCATCCAGTGACTGGCTCTGCAAGGGACACCGGTGTGTCCACACATCCGCCCTGCCCAGAGCCCCAGCAGGTTCCAGGCGTGCTCCCAGCGTCTGCTGTGTCAAGATTCAGTGGGACAGGTCCTTCCAGAATCCATCACAGCTGCGTGACAGAAGGCTTGTGTGTGTGACAGACAACACTGACTGGGCTGGATGGAAAGACGTGACTAACATTGAGTAAACGTTAAATATGTTGATAAGTTAATACTTAAATATAAACAATCCTCTCCCTGGGCACTAAAGTCAGATTTGCCCTTTAACCTCACATATCAGTTGAGACTGTTTCAGGGACTCAGCCATTAGCAGACACCTCAGGCCAGCCAATGAGAAACATGATGACCCCAGCTTGAGGGCCTGAGCGCAACAGGCTAAGGAGTGGCAGGGCCCACGCCCAGAGCCCTCGGACGCCAGGGTGTGTGCTCCGGCTGCTTTGTGGCTTCCTGTCAGCCCTGACAGCCAGCGGAAGTGAGGTGGGGAGCAACCTGCTAGTCCTGGTGCTGAGATATGACTAAGGCATTTCTGAGCCCCGAGCCCCAGTTCTGGTGAAAGCAGGCCACTTGGTAATAGCAGTGATTACAAAATGGAATGATGGAGATTTGGGAGCTGAGCTCAGCCTTGTTCTGACTGGCCGAAATGGATTGTTGAGGTTCTGGTACTCTTGCCTTGGCCTTTGTTGACTCATGTCAGGTCTGCCTACCTGCCAGGTTTCAAAGGTGGAGGGACCAGTTGAGTAACTTTCAGAGGAGCTAACTAAGTCAGTGTGTTGGGGGTCCCCAAGCCCACCCTCTGGCTCAGTGATTCACTAGGACTCACATACCTCAAAAAACCCTGCTTCACTTTCAGTTACAATTTATTACAGCAAAGGGATACAGATAAAGTCGGCGCAGGAAAAGGCTCCTTAAGGCGGGTGAAACCTGATGCAAGTTTCCAGTTGTCCTCCTACAGCAAGGTCACACTATCAGCGCTTAATTCTCCTGGCAACCTTGTGTGGCAACTCATAGGAAGCGTTGTGAACTGGCAAGGCTGTGGCATCCAAGGTTATTACTGGGTATGGTGTTGTAGGCACCGGGCACCCACTCACCTACTCAGGCTCCAGCACCCCAGGGGTCAAGCTGATGCATTGGTATCAGAGCCCTGGATGACCTTGTTAGTGGAAACTCTTCAAGTGGCCCAAGGTTGGTCTCAGGAATGCAGAGACATTCTTATCGGGGGTACAATTCAAGGGCCCAGTGGTTATTTTCCAGGAGCCATCCAAGGCCCATGCGTAAAGACCTTTGGAGTGTGCAAGGGTTAGGACACAGTTCGGGGAAGGGATTGCCGTGAAGTAGCCGCCCCTCATGTGGAACCGACTCTGCTTGTCCTTGTGGACTGGAGGATGCGCAACAGAGCTGGGAGTCCACGGCTTCCGCGCTCGCTGTGTCCAGGGCTCCGGCCTAGGTCTGGCAGTCGCCTGCGCCCGCACCCTAGTCTGGGCTGACACTAGCAGGGCTGTTTGCTCATTGGGGACTGGCCCCAGGTTGCAGCTGCAGCCTGTGGGGGCCTTTTGAGCAAGCCACTCCCACCCCAGCATGCTGCAGCCTATTGCTGCAGCCCTTGGGGCATGAGGTCCAGGCTGAACTTTCAGGGGGCTCCCCAGCAGGCTCCCTGGTGACGTCTTCGTTTCTCTCTCCCAGCAGTTTTGTGGTCAACATGGGAGACTCCAGCGTGGATACCACCACGTCCGAGGCAGTGGCTGAAGAAGTGTCTCTCTTCAGCATGACAGACATGATTCTGTTTTCACTCATCGTGGGTCTCCTGACCTACTGGTTCCTCTTCAGAAAGAAAAAAGAAGAAATCCCAGAGTTCACCAAAATTCAGACACCGTAAGTAAGCTCCAGCGCATTCAGGGGTGGGCTAGTCAGTCCCAGCGGGGAGTCAGCAGAGACGAGGCTCCCTGTGCACTCTGGCTCAAGGCTCGGGTTCTGCCTTACTGGTGGCCTCTGCTTCAAATCTGCTCTCATAATCCCTGTGTTTACCCAGCATTTGAGGGTTGACGTGGTGCTTTTATTTCTGTTTCTTATTTGAACATCACAGGGACCATTCAGAGTGGGAGACACCATTTTACAGATAACCTGAGGCCCAAGCACGTAAAAGGTGCTGCCCAAGAGCACTTGCACCAGGCCGCGCTGCGGCGGCACGGCCTCTGCCTCACTCCGGGGCCCGTGGTCTTGCCATGTGTTAACAGATGAATCAGGTGTTTGCACAGCACCACATAGCCAGACTGTCACTGCTTTTGCAAGTTCCTGTCAGTTCCTTTCATTACTGATAAGGAGAGAGTTGCTCTTTGGTGATGACACACCTTTGTTACCTAAAACTTGCTAATTTCTCTTTTTAAATGAAGATAGCAATCTCAAGCTTAGAGATGGAAAGTGACAGTCTAGGAGGTAACACATTTCCCCTTCTGCTCAGTGCTCACTCTGAATACGGTAGTGATCAGGTGTGTGCAGGCAGTTCTCTAGCCTCTGGGCACCCCTGGGATGACACCATCAGGTGACAGGCTCAGACCCACATGACTGACCTCACACCCACCCCTGAGATGCCCAGCGCAACTCCAGGTTGTCTTCTGACCAGTCGGCTATGAATTAGAGGTTCCCACAACCCCCTCCTTGGGTTTGATTCACTTGCTGGAGCAGCTCACAGAAGCCAGGGCAGCCATTCACTTACTAGTGAGCGGTTTATGCTAAAAGGATGTCACCGAGGAGCAGCAGGTGGAAGAGACACGTGGGGCAAAGGGAGGGAGGGATGTGGCCTTCCGTGCCCTCTCTGAGCGCCGGCTCTCCCAGCTCCGTGCCCACCAACACTGAAGCTCCCCAAGCCCCGTCCTCCTGGGCTTTGACAGCATGGTTGTTGAACTGGTGGGCCACTGGCGAGCTCCCTCTCCAGCCCCGTTCCTCATCCCAGGTCAGGAAGGAGGCTGGAAGTTTTACCTCTCTCTAAAGGAGATTGTTTCCACGGCAACCAGCCCTCTTCCTCAGGGGCCTTCTGAAAGTCATTTGATTGACATAAACCTCAGTTTGGTTGAAAGGGGCTTGACTGAATAACATTGCCATCCCTTAGGAAATTGCAGGGGGCTTAGGAGCTCTGTGCCAGCACAGGGCGGAGACCAGGTACGTGTTATTGTAAGTCACCGTACCACACAGAGTGTCCAGCTTGCGTATTTACCACTGTTTTCCATTTTATTAGTTGTTTTAGCCTTCCATAAAGTTTCCTTTTAAGAAAATTTAACTAAACAGATAAAGAAAAATATTAAGGAAGTAAGGGTACAGGTTGTTTTTAGACATGAAAAATGATGGTGACTGAGTGACTCTCCCCCTGACTCCCCAAGAGTGAGCTCTTCCTCTTGCTGCAGCCAGCTCATTTTCTTGCATTTCCCGTCGCTGTGTTTTACCCCAAGCTCAGGCTCTCCAGAGGCCTGCGGTCAGGTTTAAGGAGACCAGCCAAACTAGGTCCTGTGTCCCTAGCACAACACCGCCCTCAGGTGGCTCCCCAAATTCTACTCGAGGCGGGCAGGTCTCAGGCTCAGAGTGTGGTTCTTCGGGCCAGACCCCGCCCCAGGCTGGGCAGGGTGAGTTTCCAGGTTCCCGTCAAGTCCTAATTCCCTGTTCTAGTTTCCACAACAGTTTTCTCTCCTGGAAAAGTTAAAGTCTTCAAACACTACGACAGATGTTCGGAGAGTGCAGTTCTTATACTGCTGATGGGTCATCTGTTTTACACAAAAGCTTACTGGGTTCTGCTGTCCCAGGTAGCGTGAGTGAGAGAGATGAAAGCCCCCAGGTTCTTCAAGCTTGTTCTCAGTGCCAGGCAGATCCTGGGCAAAACCTTAACCCCTCTGCCTCAGTTTCCCCATCTGCAGAGTGCCAGGGCTCTGTGAATATTAGATGAGGTTGTGTTTTAGGTGGCACCTGGCTCTCTGCTTTCCTGCCGCACTGCTCAGTGTTCGCGTCAGGATGTGTTTCATGCACGTCACCCATACGTTGCAAGAACCACCAAGGCAGTGCTTACATTTTAAGAAGCTGAGCAGCGAGGACACTGGGGTACAGTTAAGAACGGTTTATAAAGTTCCGCACACGCCCCACCTAATCAGGGCCTCTTGGCCCAGAACGCGCTGTGTGCTGGGTAGCAGTGTGCGTCAGGGAGTCGGGATGTGGCAGGCCCAGACCAGCAGCACAGACCCCAGGACTCTAAGAGAGAATCCTGGGGGGAGGCTGGAGGCTTCGAAGACTTTGCCAGCGCAGGGCCAGAGGGAGGCCTGTGCTGGGTGAGTCGGGGTCCAGCCTGGTCCAGCTGGAGCTGGTATGGGTGTTCTCCTGGTGTGGGAAAGTATTTTGGGTGAAAAGTGTGGTACCCAAGATAAGCATCCAGTTCCCAATTTACATTGACCCTGCATTTCCTTGTCTGTAAAATGGAGGTTTCCTGTTCCCACTCCCATCCCGAGTGTGGATGCAGAGTGATTGGAGCCATCTCCAGGGGAGATCACATATTGATAATTTTGCAGTAGTTCTCCCTGTCACCTCTCTGACCTTGCAAGACAAACCTGAAATAAAACTCCTAGACTGGGGGCAAGTAAGTTCTGAAGCACTTGTGTTTTATAGATTCTAGGTGTTTCTCTAGTTATTCCTCTTTGGCCAGGATGCCAAACTGTATCCCTCCCATACGCATAAAACTGGAACTGTCTGCCAAATGGTACCTGCTGTCTCCCAGGCACCTTCTTGTTGCTTATCCCAGCAGGCTGCACACGCGCAGTGGCCGGGGTCTGCCCGCTCAGAAGCCAGGGAGGCATTTAGAGCGCTGTGATTAAATTCAGGCCCTAAAGCTGCATGTCTGAGGTCTAAACCCTGCCTGTCCCACATAGTAGTGACACAACATTTGCCCATTACTTCATCTTTTGAAGGTTGTGTCCTCTGTAAGATAATAGGACTTAATTCAGGGGGTTGTAAAACTAAATAATAATCTTAGTAGCACACTGTGCCAGCTCACGGTGCCTGGCTCACTGCGTGATAAACCCCAAAGTGGTATATATTGTGATTTTTATCCTTAAGCATATCATCTTACAAGGGCCCTTCAAATAAAGCAGATGAGGAAACAGGCGCCAGTGACTGAGGAGTTTGTCCAAGGCCACCTAACTTGCACTTAGCAGAGCTGGCTTTGTTTAGACCCAGACTTAAACACTCCAAAACCATGTGTTCCCCACAGTGTCCTTCAGACTTTGAATAAATGGTGACTGAGACAGAGAATCTGTGCAGCAACAACGAGGAAAGGACAGCAAGTACACACCGCACAGATAAGCCTCAGAGACAGCCACGGCTCATTGGGTCTCGTGGTGATGGGCCTGTTGCTGCCTTCTCATCCGAGCACCAGCACCAGCAGCACCCGGCCTCTGGCGTTTTCTTACGCTTATCGGCCACTGAGACGTCTGTTAGGAAGGTCTGTTCAAGACCATCCATCCTTTCTAATGGGTTATTGACCCTGTTGGTTTGTCAAAGTTCTTTATGTTCTTTGTGTAGGTGGTAAGTCCTCACTTAACATCAGTAGATTCTGGAAACTGCGACTTGAGGCAAACCAGCCTATCAGCAGGCTCTCAGATAATACTGTTTCGTTCATTTTGACTGGGATTTCTTTTTTCTTGTCAATATTTGGCGCCACATCCCTTGAGGCCCTGCTGTGCATATATTTCAGAGATGTGCCTTTGTTAGGTATCTGCTGTGAATGTCATCTTCTAAGCTTGTCTTTTTTACTCTTTTGGTGATCAGACATTCTTGTTTTAAAGTCTAATTTGTTGGCCTTTTGGTTGACCTTACCCTTTTAGCATTAATGCTTTTGTGTCCACTTTAAGAATCTTTACTGAGCTTAAGATCATGAGGATGTTCTTTTATGTCTTCTAAAAGCTCAGTATCACAGGTATTAACCTTGGATTTGCCCTCTAACTGAAATTGATTTGGCATTGGCAATTTATGTGAGGTGCTTCAGGGTTCATTTTTTTTCCTTATGGGTGGCCGTTAGCTCCCGGCTACTTATGGGAGAAGCGCACCCTTCCCCCACTGCACATCAGTGTCGCTGCTCACAGAAACAGGTAACTCTCTACCTAGGGGTCCATTTTAGACTCTGTTCTGTTCTATTTTCTGTCCTTTCACCAATACTATGCTGTTCTATTTTCTATGATTTTATACTTAGTTGTGACTTGATATCTGGTCCTCTTAAGTCTTCCAGCTTGGTTCTTTTAAAATTCTCTTGGCTTTTTTTGACTCTTGACAATTCATATAAATTTTAGAATTATCTTATCAATGTCCACCAAAGCCAAGCAACCAAACAGCTATGGACAACAAAAAAACAAAAAAGCCTGTTTACATTGGGTCAGATTTGTAAATTAATTTGCATCTCATGATATTAAGTCTTCTCACCCAGTGGTTTATCCCCTGGGGGAGTTCCTTTGAACTGTTTGTAACAGCAATTACAGACTTCTTAAAGAGGGGCAATTAGAAGCAACAAGTTCTCTTAAAAATAATAATAATAGTAATCTTTTAAGTGGTTTTCTCATACCCACTCCAGCTCACTCCTCTTGCACCTCTGGACATGGCATTCCATTCCAGCTACTGCTGAGGGAGGGAGCCCGAGGAGGGAGGCTCCCGGGCTGGCCTGAGGCCCTCTGCGCCTGACCCCATGTCCCCTGAGGGGGACAAGGGGAGGATTTGCTTGTGTCTGCCCCATCTGAAGATAACCTGAGAATGGCCCTTGAATTAATACCTGTGGCTGCCTTGATGGCAAACTGGCTCACAGAAACTGGTTTGCCTCACATAGTACATATTTTTAAATTAACATTGAAAGTTCTGACAGTTTTGCATGAAAACCCAGACATGTAGCTTCTTTTGAAAAAAATGAGAGTACCTAGCCACCCCAGGCCCACAGTGATGCTGACCTCAGTGGCTGAGGGGGGTGTGGGGGGGTCGAGGAAGGGGGCCTGCGCCACAGCGTTGCCCCACTCCACCCCCAACCAAACTCTGCTTCCCTCTGACGCTGGAAAGTGCTTTAAAGAAAAACAAAGCTTTTCATTATGCAACATTTTGAACACCAAAGCATGGAGCCCAGAAAAGTTAACCTATACCTACCCATCTTCCAGGCTTAACATCTGTCCTCTTCTGAAATCTGAAACATGGCCATATTCCCTCCTTTAAAATTCAAGGACTCCCCTTTTTAAACAGAACACGGTGCCGTCCTCATGTCCCGGAAGCTGCAATATCCTTCGCGGTTGCCCCCGGCTCCCACTTGGCACTAGTGTGGGTGGTTTTTAAGAGTTGGTTTTGTTTTCTTAATTCATCATCTACAAAAACCCATATACTGCCACTGACTAATAAATCTTACCTCTCTGTCTCTCTCCCTCAGGTATATTGAGGTATAACTTACATGCAGTAAATAGAATTCTCTTTTTCAAAGTGGACAGTCTGATGAGTTCTGACAGATGTCTGCCGTTTGTGTAACTAGTGCTGCCAGCAAGATACAGACATCCTGTCACCCCAGAAAATCGGCCCTGTGCCCCTTTGCGGGCAGCCTCCTCTCTGGCCTCTGGCAACGACTAATCCCACTTCCACTCCTGTTGTTCTGCCTTTTCCGTAATGTCATGCGCATGGCAGCAAGTCGCTCTCCTGGCTCCTTGCCCTTAACGTGATGTTAAATCTCTCCATTCGCGGACCTCCGTTCCCTTGCTGCTCTTTCCTTGCAGCATTTCTGTGAAGAAACTGGATCATTTGTTTCATAGAGTTTCCCACAGTCTGGTTCTGCTGATTGTGTCCCACTGGGGTTGCTTTTGAAAAGCCACAAAAGAGCTCATTTTCCTGTGTGACCTCTATTCCGGGGCTCGCTCTCAGCAAACGGGCCAAGAAAGCCAGGCGTCGAGCCGGCATCTTCCCAGGGCAGGTGGGCGGTGCGCTGAGCCCTGCACACCCAGTCCACACTCCCGAGAGGCCCTGGGCTCCACTCAGGATGAAAGGAGAAAGAAACACAGATGAGTTTTACAGGCAGGAAGGCCCCTGTGGACGTGGAGTGTGGGCAGTGCCTGCGGCTTTCCTCCCTCCCTCGGGGGACGTGGCTCTCGAGTGGGCTCGGGCACTCACTGCCCGGCAGGCTGCTCTGGGTCTTCTGCTGCCCACCGAGTGCATCCTCCACCCTCCCTGCCTCCTGTCCCCTCCTGCGGCTGGGGTAGTTTCGTCATTCTGGCGCGTGCCTGAAACTCCGAAGGTGTGCTGTGCGGGGAAAGCAGCATGGAGCTGAGTGTCTGCGGCCTGGTGGCCTTTCCCGGCATCACCAGCGCCTCTGCAGGGTGTCCTTGCACCCTGTCCTAAGCAGCCTGTCCTTAGGGGCTGTTGGGGAGGGGAGGGTGGGGAGGGGGATGTGATGAGCACTCCAACAGCTGTGGCAGTGGGGGTGCAGGTGCAGAGGAGGGGCGCCCCCTCTACCAGGAGTATGAGGAGCTTGTGTTGCCCCCAAACAGCAGCGGCCAAGAGGCCGAGTAGGCAGCTGGGGAGAGCTGTGTAGGCGAGGACAAGCAGGAACCTTAGTGGGAAAGGCGCCTGTGGTGTAGGTCACCAGGGAAAGTGGGGGTCACCGAGGCAGGAGAGTCATGGGAGGAGTAGGGGGGCCCCTTTGTGACGAGGGCCGCCACCCGGTGTCAGAGGCTAGGGCTTGTCTCCGGGCACTGACTGACTGAGTTCCCTGTGCCACACCGTGGCCCTCGGTCTCTCTTCGCTCACCTGCCTGCCACCTGACTATCCCACTTGCTCTGGCGGGTCTCTAGGACTCCAGAGAGAGAGGCCAGAGAGTGCCTTGTGGTGTTAGGACAGCAGGCTGCCTGGGCCGCAGCAGCTTTTGCAGTCCTGACCTGCAGTGTTGGGGCGGTGATGTCCACCACAGCAGCCCCCTCGGGCCTCAGCACCCTCGGGGACCAGGACCTGGAGTCCCCAGGCCTCCCATGTCTTCTGAATGTGCCTGGAGACATACCAGCGACTTCTGCAAGCTGTGGCTTGGCTGAGAAGTTGGGAAGGGTGGGTGGGCATAAGCCGGGGTACCGGGCCATGGCGGACTCCCACAAGTCTGGACTTGAGTCACCGCTTCACCCAAGTCTCATCTCGACCTGTCCAAGGGGAGCAGAAACCCTTGCCTACTTCACAGCTTGGGGAGGCTTCACTGAATAAAAGATAAAGCTCCTGGAACACAAGCTGGCTTCAGTAGGCACTCACTAAGCAGTGGTTCCCACTCTTTTTTTTTTCTTTAACTGTGAACTCCCACCCCTGCTTTGACCTTCCACCTGCCAGAGGCCAACTGTCATGTCCTTAACCTCTGGTTCCCTCTTGGCCCTGGTGGTGGAGAGAGCTGCTGGTCTTCATTTAACTTCCAGTGAGCCGCTTTCTGTTTTCACCCAAAGCAGCGCTTCCAAACCACTTTCTGCCATGAGGCTCTGGGACTGCTCCCCCTTGGAAGGGAAATTCCAGCACTCTTTACGGCACCCCTCCCCATGGGAGCGGCCCAAAGCCGTCCTGTGTCCCGTTGGGGCAGCCTGCCCCTCAGCTCTGCAGCCTCTGAGTATCAGCTCTTGGCTCCTGTTCCCCTCTGACCTGGGCGCCTGTTACCCTGGGCATCAGGGAACACACCCCCACATGCTACGCACTGGAAGGGAGCCCTTCAATAGCAGCCCCGGGTTGCCAGGAATAGGGGGGAGTCCCAGAAGAAATTAGTTCTGCTGTGCATAAAATTAAATTTGGGTTGCAGCTTTTAGAAATCCTGAGTGTTGCCTGGGACTGGAAATTAAATAAATCACCCCAGGGCATCTTGGTTTGTGTCCATCCAAGTGACTCAGTGCTTTTGTCCACCCCCCTCGCAGCCTCCCCACAAGAGGACTGCGGCTGACTTCTGAAGCCTCACCCAGGACTCCTGCTCCCAATTTAGGAGGGAAGAGCTCTAACTGGAACCTCTTGTGTTCCATTCCGGAGCCGCGTGGTGTCTGGGCTCCAAGCCTGGCCGGCTGCTGATGGGCTGTTTGTACTTGGGTGCCTTTGAAGGGGCGCCCCTAAGATAAACCATCTCAGCAGCCCATGCAGCGTCCACCAGCCAGGTGTGTGCCCGCTGTGCAGCGGGAGGGCGAGCCCAGAGGACACAGCCGCGGCTGGGGCCCCAGGCTCGTGGGGGCTCTTGCCCTCAGCTCTTTGTAGGGAGGGAGGGGGAAGCAGATCTAATTCAATATGGTCCTCAGATGCTCTGGCCTCGGGATCAATGCAGCTTCCTTTATAGAGAAACGGCCCTGCCATAGCAACCTGCACAACTGCCTTCTGGTGTCTGGAAGAGCTTTATTCAGCCTACAGGACTTCCTTTTTTTTTTTTTTTTTTTTTAATGGGAAAGAGGGAGGATGTGGGGAGAAAGCACTCTGATATAAACAGTTACCAAGGAGACCCGAGTCGGGGTTGGAAAGGTTTTCTCCTTCCCTTGGTCCATACAGAGGGAGGAGGGGTGTGTGCCCGAACGCAGGGAATCACGGGAGGTTTCAGCCTCGAGTCCCGAATCCTCCTGCTGGAACTGCCAGATGTTGCCGCATTCTCAGGCTGGAGGCGACAGATGCAGGCAGGCGCTGAGCGGAAGTTCTGAGGGAACTGGGGTGGCCAGAAGCACTGTCAGAGTTCACAGGCCCAGGGCCCTGCGGAGGGGATGGACGGAACAGGACTTTGCAGCCGCTGGCTCCCTGCCCAGTCCCCGGAGAGAACCGCAACCTGCCGTTCCCCCTAAGTGCTGGAGTTGGGAGTGAGAAACCATGGGGTGCGCGTACTCATCTCCACAGGACGAGCCCACACTGAGAAGGTCAGTTCTAGACAGTGTCCCTGCAGGCAGACTGTGCTCCAGCCCCTTGGGCAGGGGTCACCTGCCACCCATACCCTAGTGGACAGAGCTGCTTTCCTGGCAGGGGCTGCCCTAGAGGCATGAAGAGGGTGCTGAGGGGAGTTGACCAGCAGAGCTGGGGTGGTCCTGGAGACTCAGCCAGGCACGGGCACTGCTGAGAGCCGGAAGGCCCGTTCACCGCCCCCGCCCCGTAAGAGTGAGTTGTGTGTGCAAATGCCGGCGTGAGGCTGTCAGGTGGGGTAAAGCCAGCTGCGGGCATGCAGTGTGGACCCCCTTGGGCAGAGCAGGCAGGCAGGCAAGTTCCCTGCTCTCCCTGGAGGGACATCAAGTGCAGCTCTGTGTTGGGACAGTGACTGAAGGGCCACCTGTCTCCTCAGGCTTCCCTTCTCCCTCACGGACTCTGGTCTGCCAGGGATATTTGGAAACTACCTCTGGAGCCGCCAGGAAAGAGAGGGAGCATCTTCCTTACCCTCGGGCCTGTAGTTGTGAAGGGCCTGCCTTCCGAAGTAGTGATGCTTCTTGGGGGAGCCCTTCCTTTGGGTCAGGGAGGGCCAGCACACTCTTGTTCCCCCTCTGACCTTCCATCTGGACATGACCAGAGGCCTCAGCCTCCACCCCAGAGCTGTCGACCTGGGGTACCTGCTCTGTGCAGCTGCCTCAGGAAGTCACCCCAGGTTCTCCTCCTACACACACCCCTGACTGCTGGGTGAGCTGCCCACCCAGCAGCCCCGCAGTGCCTGTTTTCCATAATTTTCTTCTTGGGAGCCCTTTCCTGTTTCAGAATCAAGCTTAGGTCTGCTGAAAGGCTGTTCCCATTTTCTTTGGAGCCACCCACTTGGTCTGAGCGCACACCACCTGGTGCCACCACCTGTCCTCGAAGTCACAGTTGCCCAACACCTGTGTTCTTCTAGAGAACACCCCCTTTATCCTTGAGCGTGAACCAAGTTTCAGGTGCCCTGGGGCTGACTGCAGAGGTTGGGATGTGAGGGTGTCTAATGAGGAGCCTGAAGCCTCAAGGAGAGGCCACCACTTGTCCAGTCACAGGCCCCTTTGGTGGCAGAACTGGGATTTGGCCCCAAGCCCCAGCTCCTGGTGTGGGACCCTTCCCATCTGCCACGACTCTCCTTGGGGCTTGTCTTTTCCCATCCTGGCCTTTGGCCATCGGGAGGTAAAGGTTGCCTGGCTTGATCCCCTGCCCCACCCAGGCTGTACACTTTGCCTGAAGGTGGTGGCGGGCAGTCCGGCACTCAAGGGAAGTCTGTGCCTCCTGTTCCTTGCTTCAGCTAGTCTAGGGAAGTTGCCGCCTTCTCTAGATGGAGCACCTTGGGAAACCTCTGACCTTTGGGGAGAGTCAGGTGACAGTGCCCACCCACTGAGTCGCGTCTGGACGGGGTGCGGGCGCCCTGAAGAGAGTGACGGATGCCTTACTTTAGAGGGCAGGGAAAGGTGCCCTGACAAAGGATTGAGAGGTAGTGGGAGTGTGTGGGAAAGGGGAAGGACATTCTAGGCAGAGGCACAGCGGGCCCGGGAAATGGTGAGCAGGTCTGCGTGGCCTGGCGCGCTTGGCAGATGGATGGAGGGTCGCGCAGTCGCGGGAGGCGCTCCCAGTTGGTGGTCTCTGCTCTCTTCAGAATATATTCTCCGATCGGCTCCCTTTGCTCGGGGTTTAGCTATTACGTTTATTCTTGTTGGAGCCTGCAGAATCAGTCTATTAGGATCCATGCACCCACTTCTTAACATAAAAAGTCGTTTTTACGATCTGATTACAGAAGCCTGGTATGTTCGATGTAGGAACAAGACAGGGTGGGGGAGTTGGGAATAAAAATAAGCAAAAGCAAAAAAAAAAAAAGGCCGACACAACCAGTCCAGCCCTAGGCGAGAACAACCCGACATCTCCGGGTTTCTCTGTGTTTCTCCTTCTGATCTCTCCCTTTAAAGAAAGCGGACAGCGTCACCGTGTTATTTTGAAGGCCGCTCTGCCCACCCAGTCTGCCAAGCGCGTCCTTCCACGGCATGTCATTGACAATTGTGTGTCCAGTCTCTTCCCTATTTTTAGAAACATGAGTTGCCCCCCTTTTTAAATGATAAAATCAACTTTTTAGTTATAAAAACGACATGAAAACATACAAATTTGGAAATGCTGGAGCAGAGGCAGCTGCTGACGTGGTCCCTGCAGTGGCACAGGCAGAGCCAGCATGCCCTCGATGCCACCACACGCATCCACGCCCCCTGGACGCTTTTGTTTTTCAGGAGCCCATCGGTGAAAGACAGCAGCTTCGTGGAAAAGATGAAGAAGACGGTGAGTTTTCTCTACCTGTGCTTTTCCCAGCAAGTCTTGGCCTGGGTGGATGCAGGGGCGTCCAGCAGAGGCCAGCTCCCCTGGACAGGAGGAGAGGGGACACGAACCCAGGCACCTACATCCTAGTCTGACCAGAGCCCCAGAGCTTTCCTGCTGTTGCTGAGACACTCTCCCTTGTTTTTTTAAATACTTATTTCTTGAACAAACCAGGCTGTGAGAATTGACCCTCCCACTAAGTCAGGATGTTGCTTCTTCCCCTCCTTCCTCCCAGGCCGGCACTGCCCACCGGCAGATGTAGACCTCACACACCATGGCCACGCCCTGCTTCAGCTCTGCCTCTGCGAGGTTTGCTTTTCTGAGCATTCAGTTTTATGGCAAGGGACTCATTGTCATGGTCAAAATCATAAGAAGCTCTTGCATGGAAAGCCTTTCTCCTCTTCCTGACACTCATCTCTACTGTTCTTGGTATTTTGTGGCTCATTCTAAGGCTTCTTTATGCCCATGCAAATAAAAACAAATATAGATTCTCTTTTTACACTTTTCTAAAACACAAAAGGTGGCGTATTACTATAGAGGCTTCCTAGACTTAGATGCTTTTAAAAGCCATTTTGTTGGTTTGTTTTGTACTTAATGATATGTCTGGGAGATCCTTTCACAGCCATTCAGAGAGCCCCCCCGCACTCTTCACTGGGCTGCACGTCAGCCAGGCCCACTGATGGGGACTTGAAGTGTTTCTACTCTGTGGCTCTTAAAACTGCACTGCAAGTGCGCAGATGGCCACGCCTGCTTTCAGGCACGGGGACACCCAGCGGTGGAGCTGTGGGGTCTCAAGGTGTGTGCATTTGTGGCTGTGGTAGATGTCGCGCCCCAGTCGGTGGCACACAGGGCACATGCTCAGCGACCTGTGAGAAAGCCTGTCTTGCCAACAGTCTGTTATCACAGTCTGACATCTTTCCTGCTTTCTAGATTTAAAAATGACATCTCTGTCATTCTGATGTGTATTTTTCTCATGAATATGAGGTGAAGCTAACTGTCATGTTACCGTGGCACTTTTTTTTTAATGACTTCCCCATGCAAATTCAGGAACTCCTTAAAATTATTCGGGAGATGGATCCCTCCCCTGTGATAGAAATTAAGAAAAGCTCCCCAGTTAATAGTTTGTCCTTTCACTTGGCTTATCGAGTTTGTTTTGCCTTGTAAAAGTTACATAGTCCACCTTGTGATTTCTTCTGTGCCTCTGGACTTTGAGTCATCTTTGGAAAGATGTTCTTTATTCAGAAGAGGAAATCTGTGTTTTCTCCTAGGACATTCACAGTCTCCTTTTCCATACTTAAAGTCCCATTTGTCGGGGATTTACCCTCGTAAGATGTAAGGTGTGGAGCCGGACCCGTTCTGTTTCTGTAACTGTCTCAAGTCCGTTTGATCGATTCACGCATGTACTTGGGTCTATTTCCATAGGCTCCTGTTATGACTTTGTCATCTAGTTGTCTGCACACAGTGTCACACTGTTCTACTGAGTTTTTAAATTTATTATGTAGTAGCACTAGGCACTGCCCCACCCCCTCCCATTGTTCTTGTTCTTCATATTTCCTGGCTCATAGTTATATTTAGTGATTTGGGGAAACACCTCTATTGACATATACCATACAGTATATGCTCAAGCATACGCTTCAGCGCTTTTTAGTATAGTCACAGAATTACATAAACCGCCACCACAGTCAGTTGAGAACATCTGTATCACCGACACCCATTAGCGTCACCTTCCCAGTCCCCAGTCTCCCACCCAGCTCTAAGGCTCTGTTCACAAATCTGCCTTTTGTCTCCAGTCTGGAGACAAGAAATGGGGGCGTACGCTCTACAGCCTTCTGTGTCCCTTGCCTCTCACTGAGCCTGGTCTGTTCAGGATTCATCCCTGTCGTAGAATGACCCGTGCTTTGCTCCTTTCTACTGCCAAATAACGTTCTGGTGTTTGGATCATATTTATTTTCACATGACTTATAGGATCAGCTTGTTAAGGGAAAAAAAAACAATTCAGCTCTCTTTCAGGACTGTATTACATTTCTGTGTTGCTACACGGAGAACTGGCATCTCGTGTGTTGATTCTTCCTGTGCGAAATCAGTGTTCCTTTCCCTCTGGTTGAGGCCTTTATCACTCGGTAGTGTCTTGAATGTTTCCTTACAAGGTTTATTTCTTTTGATGCTACCAAAAATATTTAGCCACTGTTTTATAATCTAAATGTACTCCTTTAACCTGGTCGCTCTGGCATTTTTTCCTTTATTAAGTAGTTATAGTGCTTATTTAAAATAATTTTTTAGATGATTTAAAAACAATTTGTAGAATTTTCAGGAAATCTGGGAGGTAAGAAAATACTTTAATTGTAATCCATATTTTACTTAGTCCTGGGTACCTTTATCAGTTAGGGCTCATTGCAAAACCCAGAGACCATTCTGGGGGTTGGGCGCTGGCCCACCACTGCAGAGAAGGGACCCGAAGGTGGCCTGTTCTCACCCCTGCCTGCAGGCCCTGCAAGCACATCCATTTGGCTGGCCCTAATTTCCTGTAATCCCTAGCTGCAAGGGAGTCTGGGGAATAGAGTTGGAGCTTTTCAGTAGCTGCTGTAGAAGGCACAGGAGAACACAATCAAGAGTGAGCTGGTCCATAGCATACCTTTCCCTATTGTCTAGGTTTTTATAATGAATACCTCGCACTTTCATGATCATCTAGAAAAACATACCCCTAGCTCCCCATTTAGAGATTCTTGGTATATTTCTTTCTTGTCAGTCTTTTTCCTTTGTGCATGTATGTTTATTAAAAAACACATACACCTGTGTGTGTAATAAAATTGGATAATACTTTACATACTGTTTGGTCACCTTTACTTACTGAACAGTATGTTACATTTTCCAACGTCATTAAATCTGTCAAGTGTGACTTTGGGCAGCGGTGTAAGATCACCTTGATGGCCATAGTCATTAGGGCAGCCTTTGCCACAGAAGCTGTGGCAGTGAGATGCCAGCCCCAGAGTGACTTAGAAATGACCTAAAGCAGGAAGAAAAAAGGGTTCCCATGTCCTCTGGAACCCCCAGTGAATCCTGTAGCTGTTGGCCCTTTACTGACTCCTTGGGTCTGGCCTCCCCCAGGGCAGGAACATCGTCGTGTTCTACGGCTCCCAGACGGGGACTGCTGAAGAGTTTGCCAACCGCTTATCCAAGGACGCCCACCGCTACGGGATGCGGGGCTTGGCCGCAGACCCCGAGGAGTATGACTTGGTGAGCTTTCCCTGGCCCCTTCCTCCCAGTTCTTTCAGCAGCATAAGGAAGACACGTCTGGACCCTGGAGACGCTTTAAGGGCTGAGTTGCCAGAGGGACAGACAGGAATGAATATCTCCTGTCATTTATTCTGGCAGCCAGGTGGCCAGATGAGCCACCAGCACTGCTCACACTTGGACTCCCGTGCTCCCTACACTGTGGGCTCCATCAGGGCTGGCCAGGTCAGCAGAAGGAATTAGTGAATTGGGTGTGACTTGAAAATGAAAGGTCTCACAGAGCAGGAAAGGAACTCTGCCCCCTTTCTGCCCCACCCCAAGTTGCAGAGGCAGGAGAGCCAGGTTGAGGAGTCAAGGATCAGGGCCCTAAATCTCTGCCTGCCTGCTGTGGAACTCTGGGCCACGGTCTTCCCTGCCTGTCTCCAGATGAGGGCATTGGATGGGTCATCCCAGGAGCTCTTCACCCAGGCTCCGAAACAAGGCTTTTATTCCTCTGGTCTGGGCCAGAGCAGGGGTCTGGGAGGAAGGGAACAGGACCCATGGAACAGGACAGCGTCAGGGGGTACTTGAGAACTGGGGGAAGGCCCCTATTTGCTGGAGGATCCCCTACCTCTTCTCCTGCCAGCTGTCCTCTACATGTTGCTCTTCGGGACACTGAGAAGCTACCTGCAACACCTGGTCCCGACATCCTGGCCTCGGTCACCTCCGGCCTGTGGCCGAGGGCCCGCATGCTCCTCGCACGGGCTCCCGTGTAGTTTTGGTTCCCCAAAGCACAAGGAACTCGCAGCAGTTTGCTTGCCTGTTCCTGGGTCAGGACAACCAGGCCATGGCCCCAGGTGGAAGCAGTGGACAGACACCCAGGAGGGGAGGAGTTTGGCAGGGTGCAGGTGGTGCTGGGAAGAAATCCCCAAGGAGTTGCCTCCCCACCTCCAGGTTGCCGCCAGTCTTGGCCTGGCTGTTCCTCCTCTGCAGCACTGCCTCCGGAGCACCAGCTCCCTCCTCACCTGCCATGCCATCTCCCAAGCCATCCTGTCTCCCCACCTGACCCACACCAGCCCCCGCTTCGGCCTTGTGGACAAGCACCGCCACCCATCCCTCTCCAGACCTGGGCTTTGAGTTAGCAAACAGTTGTTAGGAATTAGTGAAAGCCCAGGCCCTCCTATGCCCCTGGGAGGGCCCACAGCGGAGGGAGCCACGTTTTGAGTGCCACCTAGTGGCTGGGATCCCAGCCTGTGCGCCTCATGCCTGCTTTTCCCTTTTCTCTTGAAACGCACCCCCCACCTCTCCCCCC